>JAGEOH010000784.1:0-28134 GCA_032207245.1 Pardosa pseudoannulata | reverse complement strand
ACGTTCATTTGTGTCTTCTCCAGGTCTCCTCCCCCACTCAAGGGGTCGGTTCCGGAACAAAGACGTTCATTTGTGTCTTCTCCAGGTCTCCTCCCCCACTCAAGGGGTCGGTTCCGGAACAAAGACGTTAATTTAGCCCTTAAAAGGACTGTTTTACGCGGTCTTCTCCAGGTCTCCTCCCCCACTCAAGGGGTCGGTTCCGGAACAAAGACGTTATTTTGTGTCTTCTCCAGGTCTCCTCCCCCACTCAAGGGGTCGGTTCCGGAACAAAGAGAAAGGCACTAATTTCCAAGTCCACCAAGGAGGTACAGTGCATTGGACTCGTTAACCCCTTTAAAAACGCTGAAGAAGGCGGGTTCCCCTAGAGGCCTATTTCCTTTTTCAGCAAGTTGGTCTTCTCCAGGTCTCCTCCCCCACTCAAGGGGTCGGTTCCGGAACAAAGACGTTCATTTGTGTCTTCTCCAGGTCTCCTCCCCCACTGAAGGGGTCGGTTCCGGAACAAAGACGTTCATTTGTGTCTTCTCCAGGTCTCCTCCCCCACTCAAGGGGTCGGTTCCGGAACAAAGACGTTAATTTAGCCCTAAAAGGTACTGGTTTACGTGGTCTTCTCCAGGTCTCCTCCCCCACTCAAGGGGTCGGTTCCGGAACAAAGACGTTCATTTGTGTCTTCTCCAGGTCTCCTCCCCCACTCAAGGGGTCGGTTCCGGACCAAAGACGTTAATTTAGCCCTAAAAAGGACTGTTTTACGTGGTCTTCTCCAGGTCTCCTCCCCCACTCAAGGGGTCGGTTCCGGAACAAAGACGTTAATTTAGACCTAAAAGGTACTGGTTTACGTGGTCTTCTCCAGGTCTCCTCCCCCACTCAAGGGGTCGGTTCCGGAACAAAGACGTTATTTTGTGTCTTCTCCAGGTCTCCTCCCCCACTCAAGGGGTCGGTTCCGGAACAAAGACGTTAATTTAGCCCTTAAAAGGACTGTTTTACTGGTCTTCTCCAGGTCTCCTCCCCCACTCAAGGGGTCGGTTCCGGAACAAAGACGTTCATTTGTGTCTTCTCCAGGTCTCCTCCCCCACTCAAGGGGTCGGTTCCGGAACAAAGACGTTCATTTGTGTCTTCTCCAGGTCTCCTCCCCCACTCAAGGGGTCGGTTCCGGAACAAAGACGTTAATTTAGCCCTAACAGGACAGTTTTACGTGGTCTTCTCCAGGTCTCCTCCCCCACTGAAGGGGTCGGTTCCGGAACAAAGACGTTCATTTGTGTCTTCTCCAGGTCTCCTCCCCCACTGAAGGGGTCGGTTCCGGAACAAAGACGTTCATTTGTGTCTTCTCCAGGTCTCCTCCCCCACTCAAGGGGTCGGTTCCGGACCAAAGACGTTAATTTAGCCCTAAAA
Source organism: Pardosa pseudoannulata (assembly GCA_032207245.1). Lineage (NCBI taxonomy): Eukaryota > Metazoa > Arthropoda > Arachnida > Araneae > Lycosidae > Pardosa > Pardosa pseudoannulata. Next base: position 26,748 of record JAGEOH010000784.1, on the reverse strand, counting down.
AGGACTGTTTTACGTGGTCTTCTCCAGGTCTCCTCCCCCACTCAAGGGGTCGGTTCCGGAACAAAGACGTTCATTTGTGTCTTCTCCAGGTCTCCTCCCCCACTCAAGGGGTCGGTTCCGGAACAAAGACGTTAATTTAGCCCTAAAAAGGACTGTTTTACGTGGTCTTCTCCAGGTCTCCTCCCCCACTCAAGGGGTCGGTTCCGGAACAAAGACGTTCATTTGTGTCTTCTCCAGGTCTCCTCCCCCACTCAAGGGGTCGGTTCCGGAACAAAGACGTTAATTTAGCCCTAAAAGGACTGTTTTACGTGTCTTCTCCAGGTCTCCTCCCCCACTCAAGGGGTCGGTTCCGGAACAAAGACGTTCATTTGTGTCTTCTCCAGGTCTCCTCCCCCACTCAAGGGGTCGGTTCCGGAACAAAGACGTTAATTTAGCCCTAACAGGACAGTTTTACGTGGTCTTCTCCAGGTCTCCTCCCCCACTCAAGGGGTCGGTTCCGGAACAAAGACGTTCATTTGTGTCTTCTCCAGGTCTCCTCCCCCACTCAAGGGGTCGGTTCCGGAACAAAGACGTTCATTTTGTGTCTTCTCCAGGTCTCCTCCCCCACTCAAGGGGTCGGTTCCGGAACAAAGACGTTAATTTAGCCCTTAAAAGGACTGTTTTACGCGGTCTTCTCCAGGTCTCCTCCCCCACTCAAGGGGTCGGTTCCGGAACAAAGACGTTATTTTGTGTCTTCTCCAGGTCTCCTCCCCCACTCAAGGGGTCGGTTCCGGAACAAAGAGAAAGGCACTAATTTGTCTTCTCCAGGAGGTACAGTGCATTCTCCCCCACTCAAGGGGTCGGTTCCGGAACAAAGACGTTAATCTAGCCTAAAAAGGACTGTTGGTCTTCTCCAGGTCTCCTCCCCCACTCAAGGGGTCGGTTCCGGAACAAAGACGTTATTTTGTGTCTTCTCCAGGTCTCCTCCCCCACTCAAGGGGTCGGTTCCGGAACAAAGACGTTAATTTAGCCCTTAAAAGGACTGTTTTACGCGGTCTTCTCCAGGTCTCCTCCCCCACTCAAGGGGTCGGTTCCGGAACAAAGACGTTATTTTGTGTCTTCTCCAGGTCTCCTCCCCCACTCAAGGGGTCGGTTCCGGAACAAAGACTTTATTTTGTGTCTTCTCCAGGTCTCCTCCCCCACTCAAGGGGTCGGTTCCGGAACAAAGACGTTAATTTAGCCCTTAAAAGGACTGTTTTACGCGGTCTTCTCCAGGTCTCCTCCCCCACTCAAGGGGTCGGTTCCGGAACAAAGACGTTATTTTGTGTCTTCTCCAGGTCTCCTCCCCCACTCAAGGGGTCGGTTCCGGAACAAAGACGTTATTTTGTGTCTTCTCCAGGTCTCCTCCCCCACTCAAGGGGTCGGTTCCGGAACAAAGACGTTATTTTGTGTCTTCTCCAGGTCTCCTCCCCCACTCAAGGGGTCGGTTCCGGAACAAAGACGATATTTTGTGTCTTCTCCAGGTCTCCTCCCCCACTCAAGGGGTCGGTTCCGGAACAAAGACGTTAATTTAGCCCTTAAAAGGACTGTTTTACGCGGTCTTCTCCAGGTCTCCTCCCCCACTCAAGGGGCCCTCAGGGGGTTTACCTACTTTAGGTAAACACGGGTGTCGCAATCCCGAGGTACCCCAGCGATCTTTTATCTTTTTTCTATTTCCTCTACTCTTGTCTCCTACTTTATCCTTTCTTTTTCTCCCTCATTGTGGTTACTTCTTTGGAAGTGAGGGCTTTTCTCGTGATGCTATGTTCCGTCCTGAACATAGCCTCTCGCGAACTGTTAACTGCCCACGTGTTTGCCGTGCGTGGAGACCCGTGTCCCCGGAAATGAGGATCCTGGTAATTGAGGGGACTTCCCGTGGGGGAAATCATCTTTTATGGAATTTCCATTTTGGCGGGGAGTTTCCAACACGTTGCTTTGGCCTCGGCTTCGTGTAAACGGGAGGTACATACTGGTCCATGTGTATCAATCGGCTGGTCGACTTTCGGCTTGGACTAAGTGATCGGTGTACTCTCTGGACTGTTGCGTTAAGGGTGGTAGCAGCTTCAGAAGTACCTGTGATCGTATAGGTCCCGGCTAGCACTGATGCAGGTTTCTGCATCCCCTTGTTGGGCTCCGTGGTGGGTGGTGCCGTCGGGATCCGAATTTCCATTATCCTATCATGGCTTCTTTTCCCCCCCCTCACTACTCTCAAGGAGAGCAACAAAACGTCAAATTGATAAATAAAAACACGCGCTTCTTCATTATAAAAAAATTAACAGAGGACAGCTTTAAAAACATATCACCGTTCGTGATACATAAAATTATAAAGTCCGATGTTGGTGAAGTAGAATCTATTAAAAAACTGAATTCCGGCGATCTTTTAATTAAAGTTTCTAATACATCTCAGGCTCAAACTCTAATCTCCCGTACTACTCTAGGCTCTTTTTCAGTGATAGTTTTACCCCATAATAGTCTCAATTATTCCAAAGGCGTAATATCTGAAAGCGAACTTTTCACCTCGCCTGAGGATGAAATTTTAGAAAACCTTAAAGACCAAGGAGTAACCCATGTAAGACGCATCACGATTCGTCGTGGTGGGGATACTCTAAAAACCAAACATATTATCTTAACATTCAATAGCCCGAATCTTCCTTCACATATCACTGCAGCTTACCTCCGTTGCCCAGTACGCCCCTATATTCCAAACCCCTTACGCTGCTTCAAGTGCCAACGGTTTGGCCATTCAAAGCTATCTTGTCGTGGGACCACTACCTGCGCCCGCTGTGCAGAAGTTGGCCACGAATCTGAAAACTGCCAAAAGGCACAGTTGTGTGTAAATTGCAAAGGGGCTCATCCATCTTTCTCCCGCTCTTGCCCTTCCTGGCAGTTGGAGAAAGAAATTCAAGCTTTGAAAATAAAAAACAGCATTTCTTATCCCGAGGCCCGTAAATTGATACTCTCTCGTACACCTAAACCTGGCATCTCATATTCAACAGCTTTAAATCCCAAGACCGTTAAATCAATAGCCGTACAAACTGAATTTTCCCAATCTTCTATCCTCAATAGAATCGAAAAAGAAACAAAGCCTACATCTGAGAAAAATATAAAACTTACTACTGGCCCAAGCACCACAACACAAGTACCTACGCAAAAAAGTAAAAATTCTTCTAATGTAAAAAAAGATGCAAATATCGGTAATAAAATTACTAAAAGTAATAAGCAGAATATCAAAAGGAGATTAAAACCAATACCACCAAACCATCCACTGCGCCAAAAGCTCCCACCTCCTGCAATAAAAATAAAAACAAAAATGAAGCATACAGATTTTTTAAAAAATGACAAGAATGAAGTAGGTTTTGATGATGAGCCTATTAAGATGTATGTCTCTCCCGAAGACATGTCAGCTGAATCATCATCTGGATCTGAGGCGGAGTCTCCGACCTCCGCCCCTTAGATCCCCGTTCTTTATTCTTTTCTTTTTTCGTTCATAATGGCTCTCTTTTCATGGAACTGCCACGGCTTTAGGGCCCACGTGTCTGATCTTAGAGACCTGGTAAATAAAATCCACCCAGCCTGTTTTGCACTACAGGAAACATTTCTTGATGAGTGCAAGATCTCTAAAATTCGGCGTTTTACCACCTACAGGAAGGATCATGTCACTGGCGGCAGGGCATCTGGAGGTGTAGCCCTATTTGTTTCCCATGACTACCCATCTACTCAAATTACCCTTCAAACCGACCTTCAAGCAGTTGCAGTCCGAATCCATACGTACACTCTTATTACAGTTTGCAGTATTTATTTACCTCCTAATAGCCCTATATCACAAAACTCCCTTAATAATCTAATAAAGGAACTTCCGAAACCGTTCATAATTATTGGTGATCTGAATGGCCATAGTACTCTGTGGGGAAACTCTGATCTTAACCGACGTGGTAAACAAATTGAGAAACTGCTTTCAGACCATAATCTTTGTCTATTCAATAACGACCAGGCCACTTTTTTCCATTTTCCCTCAAAAACCTATCATGCCCTTGATCTTGCAATCTGCTCTCCCCAACTCCTTCCTTTGTTTAAATTTTCTGTTGATTCCGATTTACGTAATAGTGATCATTTCCCAATAATTTTAACTCCTGATATCTGTGCCACTTCTTATAATAATATACCTCGCTATTTAATTGGAAAAGCAAACTGGGAAAAGTTCAAGAATTTAGCTGTCATTTCAAGTGATATGGTTGAGGAATCTTCCATTGACAAGGTGGTCCAAAACGTGACTGAAACAATTTTAGCTGCAGCAGATAATGCCATTCCGAAGTCTTCTGGTCACTACCGGAAACAAACTAAACCATGGTGGAACGATGACTGCCGTGCTGCCTATAAAATCCAGAGGAAGGCCTGGAGTATCTTTAAAAGGTACCCAACTTCTGAAAATCTCTCTGACTATAAAAAATGTAGAGCTGTATTTAGGCGCACCTTACGAAATAGCCAGAGAGAGTCATGGAGGAAGTATATCAGTAGCATTTCTAATAAAATTAGCAGTAAGAAATTATGGGATAAAGTTAAACGAGCCTCGGGACACTTTCCTAATAACCAAATCAACATCCTCCAATATAAAAATAGCACCGTATCTTCCTTAAAAGACATTACAAATACAATAGCATCAGTATTTTCTGATATTTGTTCAAGCAATAGCTACCAGTCTCCTTTCAATCAAATCAAATTAACTGCTGAGAGAAAGCATTTAAATTTCAAAACCAAAACTCGATTACCGTATAATAGTGATTTTACCTTATATGAATTGAATGAAGCTTTGCGTAACACCCACAATTCAGCTACCGGCCCTGACAATATTTCTTACATCATGCTTAAAAATCTCTCTCCAGATTCTCTCAATAACCTTCTCCACTTATATAACAGAATTTTTCAAGAACAAAGCTTTCCATCCTCCTGGAGAACGGCCACTATTATTCCCATTCTAAAACCCAAGAAAGATCCTAAGAACCCACTAAACTACCGTCCTATCGCTCTGACTAACTGCTTATGCAAGATTTTAGAAAAAATGGTAAATGCCCGCCTGGTCTTCTATCTAGAAAGTAATGGTATATTGTCTCTCTTTCAAAGCGGGTTTCGCCGTGGCAGATCCACTATTGATAATATAGTTGATTTAGAGAGCAAAATTCGAAACGCTTTTGTTAAAAATCATCATCTTGTTTCAATATTTATTGACATTGAGAAAGCATATGACCGTACGTGGAGGTACGGCATATTGCGTAAATTATACAATTTTGACTTAAGGGGTAACCTGCCAATTTTTATCAAAAATTTTTTATATCTGCGGCAGTTTCAAGTCCGGGTTGGAAATGTTCTTTCAGATGTTTATATTCAAGAAGAGGGCGTGCCACAAGGGAGTGTCCTCAGTGTCACACTTTTTAATGTTGCCATCGATGGCATTTTGAAAGTACTTCCTATATCCGTAAAAGGAAATCTTTATGTTGACGACCTTCACATTTGTTGTGAAGGAGCGGATTTGCGTTTTGTTGTTAGGCAACTCCAGGCTGCAGTTAATAAAATAGTCAACTGGTCGAACGAAAACGGGTTTACTATTTCCAACACTAAAACCTCTTGCATAGATTTTACCCGAAAGCGTGGTCTCCAACCGGATCCGGAAATTTATATCGGAGGGAACCCGATAAATGTCTTGAGCCAGGTAAAATTCTTGGGTATAACCTTTGACCGCAAACTTACCTTTTTACCTCATGTTATGGACTTACGTAAAAAATGCGAGAAGTCGCTTAACATTTTAAAAGTTCTTTCTAGTACATTTTGGGGTGCAGATAGACTTTCCCTATTGAAAGTATATCGTGCACTCATTCGATCCAAACTTGATTACGGTTGTGTGGTTTATGGTTCCGCTAGGAAATCTGTCCTAGAAAAACTCAACGTCATTCACCACTCTGCTCTACGCCTTTGCTCAGGAGCATTCAGAACCTCTCCTGTAAAAAGTTTGTACGTTGACTGCTATGACGAACCTCTTACTCTTAGACGGGAATTTTTATCTATTTGTTATTATTTTAAAGTTTCATCAGTCACACATCATCCTATACAAAATCATAATTTTAATCACTGTCTCATGCGTTTTTATTCTGCTAGGCCTTCTTGTATCCTCCCTTTTTATCAGAGGATCAAAAACACTTTAGACGAAATTGGGTTTTTTAACTATAGCATTTTAAGAACTGACAATTTTAAACCTCCTTGGACTTTTTCCAATTTTACATTTATTAATCCTTTTAAGAATTTTGACAAAGGGTTTACCCCTGATATTATTTATTACCAAATTTTTAAAGACCATAGACAAACGTATTCTAATTTTACACCTATTTATACTGACGGCTCTAAACAGGGTAATTTTGTGGGGTGTGCCTTTGTTATAGAGGACCATGTATATAGTTTTAAATTGCATGCAGCGTTTTCTATTTACTCTGCAGAAATTTTAGCCATTCTTAAAGGCTTGGAAGAGGTAGCACGTCGTGAGAAAGGCAACTATATATTTTATTCTGACTCAAAAAGCGTTTTAGAATCTCTCTCTTCACCCAGATACAAAAGTCACCCTCTAATATTCCAGGTCCTCGACCTCATTGACAGCCTGAAATCTGTGGGTTTTTCCGTTCTTTTCAGCTGGATTCCTTCACATGTGGGAATTAAAGGTAATGAAGATGCTGATAAAGCTGCAAAAACTGCTAGTGACTTTATGTATATCTCTTTTCCTCTCTGTGATGTTAAAAAATATATAAAAAATCTGTTGTATAGGAAGTGGCAGAGTTCTTGGGATGGAGAGACTGATAATAAATTGCATACAATTAAACCAAACATTGAAGATTGGAGTACGTTGCCATCTAGGAGACATGACGTTGTTCTCACTCGCCTCCGGATTGGTCATACGCGATTTACTCATCGCCATTTGTTACTTGGAGAATCTGCTCCAATTTGCGATCAATGTAATGTAGTCATCTCCGTTAAGCATGTCCTCATTGATTGTCCCCGGTTCACACAACATCGTATTCATTATTTTAATTCGTCATCTATTAACATTAAAGATATTTTAAATAATTCGCCTCATTCTAATCTCTTCCTGTTTTTAAAACACATTGGTTTTTACTGTTACATCTGAATTTTATGCCTCATTGTCGTTTTCTTTACTTTGGGTTTATGTATCTTTTCTACACTGGTTTTGTATTTTTAACATGTTTGATTTTATCTTCTGTTCTCAATTGATAGCTGTTTTAACTTGATTGTAGTTTTAGGGTTTAACTATTTGTTTGGCACAATATGTCCCATGAGGACTCAGTGCCATTAAACCCCATTCCAACCAACCAACCAACCAACCGATCTATTAAATTAGATGGATGAAATTCTAGACAATCTAAGAGACCAGGGAGTAATCCATGTAAAACGTATCACTATTCGTCGTGGTGGCGTTATGCAAAACACTAAACACATAATACTAACGTTCAATAGCCCAAATCTCCCGTCATATATCACAGCAGCTTACCTCCGTTGTCCAGTACGCCCGTATATTCCGAACCCCTTACGCTGCTTCCAGTGCCAACGGTTTGGCCATTCAAAATTATCTTGTCGTGGGACCACTACCTGCGCCCGCTGTGCAGAAGTTGGCCACGACTCTGAAAATTGCCAAAAGGCACAGTTGTGTGTAAATTGCAAAGGGCCTCATCCTTCTTTCTCCCGCTCTTGTCCTTCTTGGCAGAGGGAGAAAGAAATCCAAACTTTGAAAATAAAAAATAATATATCCTATCCCGACGCCCGTAAACTAGTACTGTCTCGCACCCCTAAACCTGGTATTTCTTATTCAGCAGCCTTAAATCCGAAAACCGTAAAATCTGTAGCTGTCCAAACAGATATTTCTCAATCTTGTATACTCAATAGAATGGAAAAAGATACCTCTGTAAAAAATAGAAAACAGTCCACCAGTACAAGCACAACAAAACAAGTACCTCCGATAAACAATAAAAATTCTCCTGTAAAAAAGGATGCAAATATTGCTTGCGAAATTAATAACAAAAGCAATAAACAAAATACCAAAAAGCGGCTAAAACCATTACCACCAAACCATCCACTACGTCAGAAACTACCACCTCCTGCAGTTAAAATAAAAACTAAAATGAAACGTGCAGATTTTTTAAAAGACGATAAAGCTGAAGTTATGTTTGCTGACGAGCCTATAAAAATGTACGTCTCTCCTGAAGAAGACATGTCAACTGAATCCTCATCTTCTGGTTCCGAGGCGGAGACTCCGAACTCCGTCCCTTAGGTTCCAGGTTTTCCCTCATATCTGTTTTGTCCATAATGGCTCTTTTCTCGTGGAATTGTCACGGCTTTAAAGCCCATGTCTCCGATATCAGAGATTTAGTGAATAACATCCACCCTGCTTGTTTTGCACTCCAGGAGACTTTTCTAGATGAGTGCAAATTCGCTAAAATTCGTCGTTTTACCACCTATAGGAAGGATCATGTCACTGGTGGTAGGGCATCAGGTGGTGTAGCCCTCTTTATATCGCATGACTACCCGTCCTCTCAGATAACCCTTCAAACCGATCTACAAGCAGTCGCAGTCAGAATCCATACCAACGTACTAATTACAGTTTGCAGCATTTATTTACCTCCCAATAGTCCTATTCCACAGAAATATCTCAATAACCTAATAAAGGAACTTCCGAAACCGTTCATAATTATTGGTGACTTAAATGGTCATAGCACTCTCTGGGGCAACTCTGATGTTAACCGAAGAGGCAAACAAATTGAACAATTACTTTCAGATCACAATCTTGTATATTCTAAATCCCCTCAGGGGGTTTACCTACTTTAGGTAAACACGGGTTTCGCAATCCCGAGGTACCCCAGCGATCTTTTCTCTTTTCTTTTCTACTCTCCTCTCCCCTTCTACTTTATTCTTATCCTTCTCCCTCGTTGCGGTTTCCTCTTTTGAGGTGAGGGCACCCCTTGAGTAGCTGTTTCCGCTCTGTTGTCTCTAGCTCCTCTTGGCGTTCAAACTGCCCACGTGTTTGCCGTGCGTGGATACCCGTGTCCTCGGAAATGGGGATCCTGGTAATTGAGGGGCTTCCCCGTAGGGGAATCATTAGAATGGAATTTCCATGGTTGCGGGGAACTTTCAACACATTGCTTTGGCCTCGGCTTCGGGTAAACGGGGGGTACGTAAGTTCCGGTACGTACCAATCGGCTGGTGGACCATTGTCTGCTACGGTTCAAGTGATCGGTCTGTTGACTGTGATCGTATAGACCCGGCTAGCATTGGTGCAGAACCCTGCATCCCCTTGTTGGGCTCCGTGGTGGGTGGTGCGGTCGGGTCCGAATTTTCTCTCTTTTTAATATGGATTCTAAACACAAACATGTCCCTGTCACTGATTCGTCCAATTCAAATGTTTCTAATGCTTGTACGTCAGCTCGTTTCTATATAATTAAATGCGATGAAGGTAATTTTCACCAAACTTCCCCTTTCCTTGTTAATAAAGCTATCACCTCAGCTGTTGGAGAGGTGCCCACTATAAAGAAATTACAATCCGGAGACCTTCTTGTGGAAGTCAGTAATTATAACCAAGCTACCAAGATTTCTAAACTTAAAAGCATAGGTATAAAATCTGTATCTGTGTCACCTCATAAAACTCTAAATCAATCCCGTGGCGTCATCTCAGAACCCGATCTCCAATATACTTCTGAATCTGAAATACTGGAAAATTTAAAGCATCTACACGTCAGCAATGTCCGTCGGATTACTATCCGCCGAGACAATAAAGTATTTAATACCAAGCACTTAATTTTGACGTTTGATCTCCCAAAGCTTCCTACCTCTATTAAAGCTGGATACCTTAACTGCTCTATTAGGCCATACATTCCAAACCCTTTACGGTGTTTTAAATGTCAGCGTTTTGGTCATTCGCAAACGTCTTGCCGTGGTTCCCTAACTTGTCCACGTTGTGCTACCCCTGGGCACGGCAGCGAAGGTTGCTCTGAACCACATAAATGTGTCAACTGCAAAGGTGACCATCCCTCGTACTCAAGGTCATGCCCAAATTGGGCAACCGAAAAAGAAATTCAAGTTGTCAAGATTAAACAAAATATTTCTTACATGGAAGCTCGAAACCTAGTGAAATCAAGGACCCCTAAAGCCGGACTCTCTTATTCTGCAGTTACTAAAAGCACAAAATCCGTTGCTATTCAAACAGACCCGCCTACTAAAGTTGTTCCTGTCCCTTCTCTCTCTCCACCGCAACTACTCAGCTCTCCTCAACCTACTTCCACAGCTCAGAAAATTAAAAATGAAACCAAGCAAGCAAAAATTCAACAAAAAAAAGTCAAAAAGAAAAATGAAAGTAGCCCTTCTAGACCAGTGTTCACAAAACGATCTACTTATAAAGCTGACTATTTCAAAGTCAACAAAATTCCCAAACAACCTGATATCGACGATAGCATTTTAAACTTACGTGCCTCAGACTCCGAAATCTCTGGGGAATCAATGGATGAAGATGTTCCTGAAAATGAGGCAAAAGGGATCACGAGTAATCATAATCCCCTTAAAATTTCTTCTTGATGGCTGTTCTTTCCTGGAACTGCCACGGTGTTCGAAACAAAATGGACGAACTGAAAACTCTAGTTTACGATCATAACCCTGTCTGCCTGGCTTTACAGGAAACCTATCTAAATTCTAAAAGTAATCTCAAGCTCCTCAACTATAAAACTATCCGCAATGATTATGATTTGGGTGAACGTGCCTCTGGTGGGGTCGCCCTGTTGATAAAATGTGACATTCCTTCCATAGATCTAACACTTAACACTAATATCCAAGCTGTTGCAGCTCGAATACATCTAAGACATCTTATCACTATCTGTTGCATTTATCTGCCTCCTAACGATTCTGTGTCACAGCAATCATTATATAGTCTCATCAATCAACTCCCTCCTCCTCTCATCATTATAGGTGACTTTAATGCCCACAGCCCCATTTGGGGAAGCACTGATCTTAACAATAGAGGTGAACTCATTGAAAATCTTATTAATGACTTTTCGCTTTGCAGTCTTAATAACGGCGACAGTACTTATTTTCACATCCCCACGAAAACGTTTCATGCCATAGACCTAGCAATCTGCTCACCCTCCATTTTTCCGTTTTATTATTTCTGGGTTTCACAAAATTTACACAATAGTGACCACTTCCCGATATTCCTCTCTCCTCTGTATTCGCACTTTGATGACATTACTCCTGTTCACCGTTATATATATGATAAGGCAGACTGGAAATCCTTCACTTACCTAGCGAACATCACCGAGGACATGATCGATGGTGATATCAGTGATGTTGTCCATGCTGTTACTTCCACTATTCTGGAAGCGGCTGATGCAAGCATTCCGTTATCCAGCAATCGACCTGTTAAAAACAGAAAGCCTTGGTGGAACGAAGAATGCCGCAAAGCCAAGAAGAGTCAGCAAAAAGCGTGGGGCATATTCCGTAGACAACCCACTACTGATAACCTTTTGCAATTCCAAAAAGCTAAAGCCCAGGCGAGGAAAGTTAGAAGACGTTGCCAACGGGAATCTTGGCAACGATATATCTCTAGTATTAACTCGAACACTTCATCCAAGCAGCTCTGGACAAAAGTAAGGCGCGCAATGGGGATATATTACAATAACCACCCAGTTTCTTGTCTCCTTCATAATGGCCATCCAATCTCAGATATTAAAGATATTGCTAATACCATAGCTTCTTCCATTGCTTCCACATCAAGCAGCACCTCTTATTCAAGCGAGTTTCTTCGCCACAAAATCAAAGCTGAAAAGCAATCTATAAACTTCAAAACTGTCGATAAGTTTCCTTACAACTGTCCTTTCACTGAATGGGAATTACTTAAAAGCTTAAAACACCCAAAAAATTCTTCTCCTGGTCCTGATAACATAACGTATCAAATGCTAAAGCATCTAGCACACGGCTCTCTTCTAAACCTTTTACGATTATATAACCGCATCTGGACAGAGCACACCTTTCCAATCCAGTGGAGGTCTGCTATCATTATCCCTATCCCCAAAGCAGGAAAAGATACGTCTAACCCTAGTAATTATCGCCCAATTGCCCTCACTAGCTGCCTTTGTAAAATATTTGAAAGAATGGTCAATTCTCGTCTTGTATATATTTTAGAAACCAAAAACTGTATTCCACCTTTTCAGAGTGGTTTTAGAAAAGGTCGTTCAACGATTGATAACATACTTTACCTAGAAACGCAGATTAGAAATGCTTTTGCCGAAAGAAAACATTTGGTGTCTATCTTTTTCGACATCGAAAAGGCCTATGATCGGACTTGGCGATATGGCATACTTTACGATCTTTATGAGTTGGGATTACGTGGGAACTTGCCGATCTTCATAAAGAACTTTCTGTTACATCGTGAGTTTAGAGTGCGAATAAAAAACACGTTTTCTGATGTTTTTACTCAGGAAGAGGGAGTGCCTCAAGGCTCTGTACTTAGTGTTACTCTATTTACTATAAAGATTAATCAAGTTTTACATATTCTTCCTCCCTCCATCAGTGCTACTCTCTATGTTGACGATCTTCAAATCTCGTGTTCTGGGCAGGATATGCGTTATATTGAAAGGCAACTTCAGGGTGCTATTCGCAGTATTACCAAGTGGACTAACCTGAATGGTTTTAAAATATCTGGCGAGAAAACTTCTTGCGTTCACTTCTGCCGGAAACGTGGCATTCATCATGACCCTGAAATCTATGTGGGTTCCACAAAAATTACCGTGTCAGAATCTGCGAAATTTTTAGGTATCATTTTTGACATGAAATTGTTTTTTGCTCACCATATTTCTTTTATTAGAAAAAAGTGCGAAAAAACGTTAAATCTTCTTAAAGTCCTTGCGAATACTTCATGGGGCTCTGATCGTTACACCATGCTACGCATATATCGTTCCTTAATCCGTTCTAAAATCGACTATGCTTGCTGTATTTACTGTTCAGCACGAAATTCTGTTTTACGTAAACTGGACACGGTGCATCATTCTGCACTGCGCATTTGTTCTGGAGCTTTTAGAACATCACCTGTACAAAGTCTTTATGTTGACTGCTACGAACCATCCTTGAATCACACTCGTTCTTATATTTCACTGAATATTTTTTATCGCATTTTATCTCATCCTTCTCACCCTCTAAAACATATTCTTTTAAACCTTCATCATGATCGATTTTATTCTAATCGTCCAACTTTTATTCCGCCTTTTGGTCTTCGTATGCGCAGGATTTTAGAGAATTCTTTACTCAAGGACAAGGAAGTCTCGCCTAACCCCTATTTTAAAATACCTCCGTGGAAGGAGATTAAAATCTCGTATCTCAATCCTTTTAAAGGCTTCCCTAAAAGTGAAACCAACCCTCATATCTATAAGCAACTTTTCCAAAATCATAGAGATAATTATATAAATTATAACGATATCTACACGGATGGGTCTAAATCGGATAACTATGTAGGTTTTGCTGTTGTGGGTAATACTACTACCGTTGTTACTGCCTTCCTTCTTTCTGCTCAGTTTTTACTGCCGAACTTATTGCAGTATATGAGGCTATGAAATTCATATCAAATAGCAGTAGGAAAAACTTCGTAATTTATACTGACTCACTGAGCGTTTTGGATAATCTGAGTTCGGGTATCATAATTAACAGCTTCATCTATATGATCCTTAATATGTATAAGAAGCTTATCTGTCGTGGTTTCGATATTCTGTTCTGTTGGGTACCTAGCCATGCAGGTATTGCAGGAAATGAAAAGGCTGACGTTGCTGCTAGAAGTGCTACCGACCTTTATAATGTCGAGCTGCCATATACCGATATTAAAAACGCAACTTATCTTATGATCAGAAAGAATTGGATTGACGAATGGAAAAAAGAAACGCAAAATAAACTCCATAACATTAAACCTGATATCACCACTTGGGCTTTGACTTCTGGTCGAAAGCGTGATGTCATTTTGACAAGGCTACGCATTGGCCACACCAGACTCACCCACTCTCATTTGCTTTTGGGGGAACCTCCTCCTCGTTGTCCTCGCTGCGACTGCCAGCTCACAGTCCATCATTTTTTAACTTCATGCACTCGTTTTACTCGTTTTTATTTGATGTATTTTAGTAACACCAATTTAAGCTTAAATGACCTTTTGGGTAAATCTCCTCATCCTGCATTATTTGATTTTCTCATACGTATTGGTTTTTATTCATCTTTATGATGGTTTCACTTCACTCTCGTTTCTCTCATCTCACCTTCATATTGTATTTTTAGTGTTTTGAATTTTAACTGTATCAAGTATTAGTTGTACCCTTTTAGTCTATATTTTTATCCTTTTGATGCGTGCTTTACTTTTCTATGTTTTATCTTTCGTCTGGCGCATCTTGTCCTTATTGGACCTTGCGCCATTAAACCCCATCCAACCAACCAACCAACCAACCGAAACCGTTCATAATTATTGGTGATCTGAATGGCCATAGTACTCCTGAGGGGAAACTCAGGATCTTAACCGACGTGGTAAACAAATTGAGAAAACTTTCAGACCATAATCTTTGTCTATTCAATAACGACCAGGCCACTTTTTTTTCCATTTTCCCTCAAAAAACCTATCATGCCCTTGATCTTGCAATCTGCTCTCCCAACTCCTTCCTTTGTTTAAATTTTCTGTAGATTCCGATTTACGCAATAGTGATCATTTCCCAATAATTTTAACTCCTGATATCTGTGCCACTCCTAATCCTAATATACCTCGCTACGTAATTAAAAAAGCAAACTGGGATAAGTTCAAGTATTTAGCTGTCATCTCAAGTGATATGGTTGAGGAACCTTCCATAGAAAAGGTGGTCCAAAACGTCACGGAAACAATTTTAGCTGCAGCAGATAATTCCATTCCAAAGTCTTCTGGTCACTGCCGGAAACAAACAAAGCCATGGTGGAACGATGACTGCCGTGCTGCGTATAAAATGCAGAGGAAGGCCTGGAGTATCTTTAAAAGATACCCTACTTCTGAAAATCTCTCTAACTATAAAAAATGTAGAGCTGTATTTAGGCGCACCTTACGAAATAGCCAAAGAGACTCATGGAGGAAATACATCAGTAGCATTTCTAGTAAAATTAGCAGTAAGCAATTATGGGATAAAGTTAAACGGGCCTCGGGACATTTCCCTAATAACCAAATCAACATCCTCCAATATAAAAATAGCACCGTATCTTCCTTAAAAGACATTACAAATACAATAGCATCGGTCTTTTTTGATATTTGTTCAAGTAATAGTTACCAGTCCCCTTTCAATCGAACCAAATTAGTTGCCGAGAGAAAGCCTTTAAATTTCAAAACCAAAACTCGATTACCTTATAATAGCGACTTTACCTTATATGAATTAAATGAAGCTTTGCGTAACACCCACAATTCAGCTACCGGCCCTGACAATATTTCTTACGTCATGCTTAAAAACCTCTCACCAGAATCTATAAATAACCTTCTTCATTTATATAACAGAATTTGGCAAGAACAAACCTTTCCATCCACCTGGAGAACGGCCATTATTATTCCCATCTTGAAACCCAACAAAGATCCTAAGAACCCACTAAACTATCGTCCTATTGCTCTTACTAACTGCTTGTGCAAGATTTTAGAAAAAATGGTAAATGCTCGTCTGGTCTTCTATCTAGAAAGTAATGGCATATTGTCTGTGTTTCAAAGCGGGTTTCGTCGTGGCAGATCCACAATTGATAATATAGTTGATTTAGAGACCAAAATTCGGAACGCCTTTTGTTAAAAATCATCATCTTGTTTCTATTTTTATTGACATTGAAAAAGCATATGACCGCACGTGGAGGTACGGCATATTGCGTAATTTATACAATCTTGACTTAAGGGGTAACCTGCCAATTTTTATCAAAAATTTTTTATATCTGCGTCAGTTTCAAGTCCGGATTGGAAATGTTTTTTCAGATGTTTACATTCAAGAAGAGGGCGTACCACAAGGGAGTGTCCTCAGTGTCACACTTTTTAATGTCGCCATCGATGGCATTTTAAAAGTAATTCCCACATCCGTAAAGGGAAATCTTTATGTTGATGACCTTCATATTTGTTGTGAAGGAGCGGATATGCGTTTTATTGTTAGGCAACTACAAGCTGCAGTCAATAAAATAGTCAACTGGTCGAACGAGAACGGCTTTACTATTTCCAACACTAAAACCTCTTGCATAGACTTTACCCGAAAGCGTGGTCTTCAACCAGATCCGGAAATTTATATCGGAGGGAACCAGATAAATGTTTTGAGCCATGTAAAATTCTTGGGTATAACTTTGACCGCACAACTTACTTTTTACCTCATATTGTGGACTTGAGGAAAAAATGGACGAGAAGTCTCTTAACATTTCGATTATAGTCATGGGGTGCAGTCAAAAAAAAAAAAACGGGTATTTTGCCAATCCGACTGCTACCCAGCGATTTTAATCTCATGTTCTTTTCTACTCTTCTGTCCTTTTATCTTGAAGTTCTTTCTACCTCGTTGTCCACTATTGTGGAATATAATCCCCCTCAGGGGGTTCACTTTCTTTAAGTGAACACGGGCTTCACGACCCCGAGGTTTCCCCAGTGTCTTTTTTCTCCCTCCGTGGGGCTTGCTACCTCTTGGCAGGCGTGGGTGTCGCGTCCCCAGTGTACCCTAGCGCTCTTTTCCCTTTATCCCTTCTTTCTGTCCTTTTGTGTTCTCCTTCCTCTTTTTTCTGAACCTGTCTCTTTCCCGTCCCTCTGGAGTTCCTTCTAACACGTTTTTGTTTCGGTTTTTCTGTACTAATCTGGTGTATTTAGTTTTGTTCCTACTGTTAAAAAAATATTAAAAATAAAAATAAAAAATTTAAAAACTAAAAATGAAAAAAAAAAAAAAATTGTGTTGTGCTTTCTGTCCCCTTCGGAGCCTTCACTGTATCAATACCGATCTCCGCCCATCCAACCTCGACTTTACTGGGTCCTGTACCACTCTTCGGCCTCTCCCGTAAGGGATACCGTTTGGGCTCGGGAACGGACCCTGTTGGGGTTGTGTCGGTGAAGAGGAGTGGCGTACTGTGATGGTATTGGTTGAGGAACGTTCACCTGAAACGGTCCCGGAGGTTGAAAACCCTTCGTCACGTGTATCTTTATGATGGGCGTCGCGACGTATCGAGAAATCCTCCACGGCTGTGGACCCTGTGCACCAGGTGCACGTTACGGCCCGGCGCCTGTTATCTAGTTGCGGAGTTTTCCGGCGGTTACACTTTACACGTTAGGAAAGTGTGGAAGGCGGGGTCTGGCGGGGGCCCCGTTCAGACTGGAAGGAATCCGTGGTTTTTTTTCATGATGGCTGCAACTAAGGAAAATTTAGGTGCGGCTTCATGGGCGGATCGGTCAGAGAGTCTAATTGTTGACTCTCAAAAAAGCAACTTGCGTTTTTTTATTATTAAAACTCACAGAAGGTACTTTCGATAAAATCTCCCCTTTCCTTATCCACAAATGCTTACAGTCAGTAATCGGTAATGAGAAATCTGTAAAAAAACTAAGATCAGGTGATTTATTAGTCGAAGCTGATTCCTCAGATCAAGCACTTAAACTCTCTACATGCTCCAAGCTCAGCCATCTGGCTGTATCTGTCACCCCTCATAGTACTCTAAATTTCTCACGTGGTGTTATCTCAGAATCTGACCTAACTCTAGTCCCTGAAAATGAAATCCTTGAAAACCTTCGTGACCAAAAAGTATGTGCTGTCCGAAGGATAACTATTCGCCGTGATGGAAACAGTCTTCCCACAAAACACCTAATCCTAACTTTTAATACACCCATAATGCCATCCTACATAACAGCCGGATACCTACGATGTTCCGTTCGTCCGTACATCCCGAACCCACTCAGGTGCTTTCAGTGCCAGCGATTCGGGCATTCGAAGTTGTCTTGTCGCGGAAACCTTACCTGCGCACGTTGCTCTGAAGTTGGCCATGACAGTGATAATTGCACTAAATCACCTCTGTGTGTGAATTGCAAAGGGTCCCATCCCTCCTTCTCACGAACCTGTCCATCTTGGCAGCTTGAAAAGGAAATAACAACTTTAAAAACTAACAAGAACATCACCTATCCTGAGGCACGTAAACTTGTTATCGCTCGTTCTCCGAAGGCGGGAATCTCCTACGCTACTTCAATGACAGTTAAATCAGTCAAGAGTGTGGGAACGCAAACGGACACAACTGAACAAGTTACCAGAACCTCTTTAGATCTTTCGTTAACAAAGCAAAACCAGACCTTACCGACACCCAGGCGAAGAAGTCTGAAAGAAATTAATAAATCTGAACCCCAAACCCAACAGTCAAATGGTCCCCATCAAAGTGAAAATAGTTCTTATGTCCAAAACGTGGTTAAATATCCACCACCAAAAAAACCTAAGCAATCCACTCCTTAAAAATTACTAAAAGACTTTCTGAAAGATAAGAAACATGCAAATAAAACTGATAACTTTGAAGACTCATTGAAAGTCTATGTCTCCCCTGAGGAAGACATGCTGTCGGACAAAGCTTCTGATATGGATGCAGATGCATCCACTTCCTCCGATCGCTAGTCCGCTTTCTCTGCCCTTTGTTTTTTCTATCATGGCACTCCTTTCTTGGAACTGTCATGGTTTCGTGCATCACGTGTCTGACCTGAGAGATCTCGTAAACAAATACCATCCGGCATGCGTTGCTCTGCAGGAAACATACCTTACTGAAACTAAAAATGCCAAACTTAAGCGTTATAGCACCTTTCGGAAAGATTGCATTGAAGGGGGCAAAGCGTCAGGTGGAGTGGCGCTCTTCACCTCTTTTGATTACCCTACTAGCCCTTGCAATATTCAAACGGACTTACAGGCCATCGCTATTCGCATTCATATACATTCTCTTGTCACAGTCTGCAGTCTATACCTTCCTCCTAGCACAAGAATAAAACAACAAACTTTAGATAACCTAATCAGCCAACTTCCTGAACCTTTCATAATCCTAGGAGACTTTAACGGTCATAGCCCTTTGTGGGGTAGCACTCAGGTTAATCATCGCGGTTCCCAGATTGAACAGCTTATTTCCGATCATGACCTATGTTTGTTTAACACAGACCAAATCACTTACTTTCATTCACCTAACAAAACCTATCATTCCCTAGATCTGGCAATCTGCTCTCCGCAACTTTTCGTGCACTGGAAATTAAAAGTCGAGTCATATCTTTATAATAGTGATCACTTTCCCTTAATCCTTTCTCATAATAATAGGTTCCATACAAATTATAGGATTCCACGTTACATTCTCGATACTGCTGACTGGAAGTCTTTCCGTTTGCTAGCCAATATAACAAGTGATATGGTCGAAGAACATTTCTATTGACGATTCTGTCCATTTAATTACCGATACTATCGTAAAAGCCGCTGACGCCTCAATTCGAAAATCTTCAGGGAGGTATCGCAAACAGACGAAACCATGGTGGAACGAGGACTGTAAAATCTCTTACAAAGAAAAAAGGAAAGCTTTCTATGTCTTCAAACGTTATCCTACCACGGAAAACTATATAACATATAAAAAATGTAAAGCTGTTTTCAGACGAATCCTAAGACGCAGCCAACGAGATTCATGGAGGAATTACGTCGGTAGTTTAACTAGCAGTATCTCCAGCAAAGTCCTGTGGGATAAAGTAAAACGCTGTTCCGGAGCTTATCCTAATAATCAAATACACATTCTAAAGGAAAATAACATTACTATATCCTCTACTAAAGATATCACAAATACAATTGCAAGAACTTTTGCAGGCATTTCTTCCAATTCCAGCTATTCCTCTAAGTTTATTAAGTACAAAATCGCTGCTGAAAAGAAAGCAATTAATTTCCGAACTAATCTAAACCTGCCCTATAATAATAATTTTACCCTTCTTGAATTAAATAGAGCACTCAAGAAAACTCACAATACTTCCTGTGGTCCAGACAATATTTCATACTGTATGATAAAAAACCTATCAACTGGTTCAGTTCTAAACTTACTACATTTATTTAACCGAATTTGGCAAGAACAGACCTTCCCTTCATCCTGGAGAATGGCAGTTATTATCCCTATTTTAAAGCCCGGAAAAGACCCTACTAATCCTTTAAGCTACCGTCCTATAGCCCTCACAAATTGTTTTTGCAAGATATTAGAAAAAATGGTCAATGCCCGACTAATGTATTACTTGGAAAAATATAACTATTTATCAAACTATCAGAGTGGTTTTCGTCGAGGTAGAAATACTGTTGATAACATTATCGATTTGGAAAACAGAAGAATACGTGAAGCTTTTGTAAAGAGAAAACATTTGGTCTCTATCTTTTTTGATATGGAGAAAGCGTATGACCGTACATGGAGATACGGTATTAAAAAGAAATTATACAACTTTCAATTGAGGGGTAACCTTCCTATTTTTATCTCAAATTTTTTATCTTTGCGTCATTTTAAAGTCCGCATCTCTAATTTTTTATCTGATGGGTTTATCCAAGAGGAGGGTGTGCCTCAAGGTTGCGTTCTGAGTGTCACACTGTTCATTATTGCCATAGATGGTATTTTAAACAATATCCCTCCTACAGTCAAGGGAAGCTTGTACGTTGACGACCTGATGATATCCTGTGAGGGCGCTGACATGAGATTTATCAACAGGCAGCTCCAAGTGGCAGTTAACAAGATAATCAACTGGTCTTCCGACAACGGCTTTAGTTTCTCCAACTCAAAAACTTGTTGTGTTCCTTTTACCAACAGGAGAGGCATTATCCCAGACCCGGATATTACTATCGCGGACAATCCTATAAATATTAAAAAAGAATATAAATTTCTCGGGGTAATTTTTGACCAGAAATTGACCTTTCTCCCCCATATTTCATATTTACGCAAAAAGTGCGAAAAAGCAATAAATTTACTACGTGTTCTATCCAGTACGTCTTGGGGCTCTGACAGAACCTCATTAATGAAGATCTATCGAGCTATAATCCGCTCCAAACTTGATTACGGTTCTGTAGCTTACGGGTCTGCGCGTATTTCCAATTTAAAGAAATTGAATCCTGTGCAACATTCTGCCCTCCGTTTATGCTCTGGTGCCTTTAGAACCTCCCCGGTGGAGAGCCTTTATGTTGACTGTTATGAGGCCCCTCTCCGATTAAGGAAGGAAAGTTTTATCTCTACACTATTATTTTAGAACTTTATCTTTTAAGAATCATCCTCTTCATAATTCTATTTTTAACTCATACCTTAAACGGTTATTTATTCATCGTCCATCATGCATTCCATCGTTTCATTTTAGAATCAAAGACCTTTTGTCAAATTTTAACTTAGACACTGTAAATATTTTATCAGTTGATTTTAATCATCCACCTTGGAAAGATTCTGCTTTTAACTTCCTTAATCCTTTCGTTTATCTTGACAAGGCTTCTACAGCTGACATCATTTTTCAACAAATTTTTAATTATCATAGGCAATTTTATTCTAACTATACTCCTGTTTTTACTGACGGATCCAAATCGGACGACTTCGTTGGGTGCGCTTTTACTATTGGTGACGTTTCTACCAGTTACTCCCTGCATCCGGCTACTTCAATTTTTACCGCGGAACTTTTGGGTATATTTAAGGCTTTAGAAGAGTTGCCCAACCGCAAGGAAAAAGATTTTATTGTTTACTCAGATTCATTGAGTGTTCTCCATGCTCTTGCACATCCTCATACTCATAGTCATCCTCTCACTCTCAATATTTTAAATTCGATAAATGATTTAATGTCATCGGGAATCGATGTTCAATTTAGTTGGGTCCCGGCTCACGTGGGTATAAAGGGCAATGAACTTGCAGATAAAGCTGCAAAATCCGCTAAAACCTATCTTGACGTTCAATTGTCATACTATGATATCAAAAATTTTGTGACTCAGATGGTTAAAAAAGAATGGCAACGTCGTTGGGATGAACAAACTCTGAATAAACTTCAAGCTATTAAAACTCGAATCACTATGTGGCCTTCGATTCCTTCACGCCGGAAAGATGTGATTGTAACTCGTCTCCGAATAGGACATACTCGTCTCACTCACCGTCATTTACTCGTAGGTGAACCTGCTCCCACTTGCCTTCACTGCAAGGTTGCTGTCACCGTGAAGCACATTCTTTTAGACTGTCCTATTTATAACAATGTTAGACTTTTATACATTCGCACATTCCATTACCCGCCTTACTTAATGCTACCCCTCATCAAAACCTTTTTCGGTTTTTGAAGCATATCGGCTTTTATCAACTTATATAATTCTTCACTCCTTTTTATTTGACATTTTTATATTCAGCTTTTCTTTACCCATGTTTATCGTTTAATTCTATACATGTTTTATACGTTTTTTATAAGATTTTTTTGTAGCACTTTGTCTTCTCTTTTACTTTTGTTTTATTTTCTCTACAGCTTTTTACCCTGTATGAGGTCTCTTAACCATGTGTTTGGCACAATATGTCCCATGAGGATACAGTGCCATTAAACATCAAAAACCAACCAACCAACCAACCAACCTCTTTTGAGGTGAGGGTACTCCTTGAGCAGCTGTTTCCGCTCTGTTGTCTCTTGCTCCTCTTGGCGTTTTAAACTGCCCACGTGTTTGCCGTGCGTGGATACCCGTGTCCTCGGAAATGGGGATCCTGGTAATTGAGGGGTTTTCTCATAGGGGAATCATCTGAATGGCATTTCCATTTGTGCGGGGAAACTTCAACACATTGCTTTGGCCTCGGCTTCGAGTAAACGGGGGGTACGTAAGTTCCGGTGCGTATCAATCGGCTGGTGGATTAGACTTTGTCATCTGCTACGGGTCAAGCGATCGGTCTTCTGACTGTGAGCGTATAGGCCCGGCTAGCACTGGTGCAGATCCTGCATCCCCTTGTTGGGCTCCATGGTGGGTGGTGCGGTCGGGTCCGAATTTCTAATTCTTTCATTATGGGTTCTAAAAAACAAAAATCTCCCTGTCAATGTGTTCGTCAAGTGAATCTTCAGAAACTAGTGTTAATTGTTCTCGTTTTTTTCATAATCAAATGTAACGAAGGAAATTTCCACCAAATCTCCCCTTTTCTCATACACAAAACCATCCAATCGACTGTCGGTGAGGTAACGAACATTAAAAAATTGCAATCTGGAGACCTTCTGGTACAAGTCGCCAATGCCGGCCAAGCAACTAATATTTTGAAACTGAAGAGCATTGGATTAAAATCTGTTTCCGTGTCCGCTCACAGAACACTCAACCAATCCCGAGGCGTTATATCTGAGTCTGACCTTCAATATCTATCTGAATCTGAAATTCTGGAAAATCTAAAACCGCTACACGTCAGTGCTGTCCGTCGAATCACAATCCGCAAAGACAATAATACTTTTAATACTAAACATCTAATTCTGACATTTGATCTTCCTAAACTTCCTACTACTATAAAAGCCGGATACCTGAACTGCTCCGTTAGACCATACATACCTAATCCTCTACGCTGCTTTAAATGTCAAAGATTTGGTCATTCACAGACTTCCTGTCGTGGTAATCTTACCTGTCCACGTTGTGGTGCTCCTGGGCATGGCAGCGAAGGTTGCTCGGAACCATTTAAATGCGTCAACTGCAAGGGTGACCATCCTTCTTATTCTAGATCTTGCCCAAATTGGGCAACCGAAAAAGAAATACAGGCTGTGAAAGTAAAACAAAATATATCATATACAGAAGCTCGTAACCTAGTAAAGTCATGTACCCCCAAACCTGGACTCTCCTATTCTGCTGCGACTAAAAGTGTGAAATCTGTTGGTATTCAAACTGACTCACCTACTAAAATAATTGCTCTCACATCTCTCTCCCCATCTCAAACTCGCAGTCCTCCTCAACCTACATCGACAAGTCAGAAAAATAATAATGAAATCTGTACCCAAACGAAGCAAGTGAAAATTCAACAAAAAAAAGTTAGAAAGAAAAATGAAAATACCCCTTCTAGACCAGTGTTTACGAAAGGGTCTAGCTACAAAGCTGATTATTTTAAAGTTAAAAAGATTCCCAAACAACCAAATATTGATGACAGCATTTTAAATTTACGTGTCTCGGACTCGGAACTCTCTGGGGAATCGATGGATGAAGATGTTCCTGAAAAAGAGGCAAAAGGAATCATAGGAAATCGTAATCCCCTTAAAATTTCCTCTTGATGGCCGTTCTTTCCTGGAACTGCCACGGTGTTCGCAATAAGATGGATGATTTAAAATCCCTCGTTTTCGATCATAATCCTGTCTGCCTGGCTTTACAAGAGACCTACTTAAATTGCAGAACTAATCTGAAGCTCCATAACTATAAAACTATCCGCAAAGATTATGACTTGGGTGAACGCGCCTCTGGTGGGGTTGCTCTGTTGATAAACTGTAACATTCCTTCAATAGACGTCACACTTAACACTAATCTCCAAGCCGTTGCTGCTCGCATACATCTAAAGCATCTCACCACTATTTGTTGTATATATCTCCCTCCCAACGAATCTGTGCCACAGCAATCACTAAATAGTCTAATTAACCAACTACCTCCTCCTTTTATAATAGTCGGGGATTTTAATGCCCATAGCCCCATTTGGGGAAGCACTGATCTCAACAATAGAGGGGAACTTATTGAAAATCTCATTAATGACTTTTCTCTGTGCATTCTGAATAACGGCGACAGTACCTATTTTCACACTCCTACGCAAACGTTTCATGCCATTGATCTTGCTATATGCTCTCCCCCCATTGCTCCGTTTTACAACTTCTGGGTTTCAGAAAACTTGCACAATAGTGACCACTTCCCGATTTTCCTCTCCCCCCTGTATTCACAATCTGGAGATTCTACTTCTATTCCGCACTACATCTATGATAAGGCAGACTGGAATACCTTTACTTCCCTTGCTATAATCACTCAGGATATGATCGAAGGTAATATCGACAACGTTGTCCATATTGTTACCTCCACCATTCTGAAAGCTGCTAATGCCAGCATTCCTCTATCTAGTAACCGCCTCCTTAAAAATAAAAAGCCTTGGTGGAACGAGGAATGCCATATGGCCAAAAAGGGTCAGCAAAAGGCTTGGAGCATATTTCGTAGGTATCCGTCTACTGAAAACCTACTAAAATTTCAAAAAGCTAAAGCCCAGGCAAGGAAGGTTAGGAGACGTTGCCAACGAGATTCTTGGAAACGATATGTCTCTAGTATAAATTCTAATACTTCATCCAAGCAGCTCTGGACGAAAGTAAGGCGTGCTTTGGGTATATACTATAATAACTATCCAGTTTCTTGTCTCCATCATAACGGCCAATCAATCTCGAATATGAAAGATATTGCCAATACCATCGCATTGTCCTTTGCTTCAGCTTCTAATAGCACGTCATATTCTACTGAGTTTTTACGCCACAAAATGAAAGCTGAGAAGCAATCTTTAAACTTCTCTACGGTCTCTAATCTCCCTTACAACTGTCCTTTCACTGACTTCGAACTAATTAACAGCTTAAGACACCTAAAGAATTCTTCCCCTGGTCCTGATAATATTACGTATCAAATGCTACAACACCTATCTCACAGTTCTCTCTTAAATCTTCTTGGCTTATATAACCGCATCTGGACAGAGCACACCTTTCCTATTCAGTGGACATCTGCCATAATTATTCCTATCCCCAAAGCTGGAAAAGACGCTTCTAACCCTAGCAATTATCGCCCAATTGCCCTCACTAGCTGCCTTTGTAAGGTATTTGAGAGAATGGTCAATTCTCGTTTGGTTTACATCTTGGAAAGCAAAAATTGTATTCCTCCTCTCCAGAGTGGTTTTAGAAAAGGTCGTTCCACCACTGATAACATTCTTTACTTAGAAACGCAGATTCGCAACGCTTTTTTGAAAAGGAGCCATTTAGTTTCTATCTTTTTCGACATTGAAAAGGCATATGATCGGACATGGCGCTATGGCATCCTTTGCGATCTCTATGATTTTGGGTTTCGTGGGAACTTGCCAATCTTTATTAAAAACTTTCTTTCACATCGAGATTTTAGAGTTCGTATAAAAAACACGTTTTCTGATGTTTATATTCAGGAAGAGGGAGTGCCTCAAGGCTCAGTTCTAAGTGTGACTCTCTTTTCTATAAAGATAAATCAGGTTTTAAACAAACTACCTCCTTCTATTAAAGCTACCCTTTATGTTGACGATCTCCAGATATCTTGTTCCGGGCAAGATATGCGTTTCATCGAGCGGCAACTTCAAGGAGCCATCCGTAATATTACTAAGTGGACTAATTTGAACGGCTTTAAAATCTCTAGCGAAAAAACTTCTTGTGTTCACTTTTGCCGAAAACGTGGCATCCATCCTGACCCTGAAATATATCTTGGGTCAACAAAAATTACTGTTTCAGACTCTGCTAAGTTTTTAGGTGTCATCTTCGACAAAAAGTTATTTTTTGCTCAACATGTTTCTTTTATTAGAAAAAACTGCGAAAAAAAGCTAAACCTTCTGAAAATCCTAGCTAATACTTCGTGGGGAGCCGATCGCTGTTCTATGCTTCGCATTTACCGTTCAATCATTCGCTCCAAAATTGACTACGCTTGCCCTCAGGGGGTTTACCTACTATAGGTAAACACGGGTTTCGCAATCCCGAGGTAC
>JAGEOH010000783.1:0-28143 GCA_032207245.1 Pardosa pseudoannulata | reverse complement strand
AAACACTAGGGATTCCACGTAAAGTTGACCACCTAACCAGACATATCCCTTGCACCCCACGACCTTTGGTCTCAAAAATGGAGATTAGCACCATTCCTAAGTTGGGCTTTTGCTCCTAGGAATTTAGAGTTTCTACATTATTCTTGTCATTTTACCACCAAATCTTTTTTTTTTTTTCCTCTGCAGAACCAAAAAAAAAAAAAAAATTATTTTAGTTCTCTGTTGCTTAATGAGGCTATCAGCTGCTATCATTTTGATGAGTCATGTAAACAGACAACAAAATCTCTTCATCTTTCCTTTGCTTACCTCACTTCTGATCTGTTTTCCATAGTGTGTTGAAATCTTTCACGCCCCACTAGATTGTAGCCAATAGGAATGACACTTCCTTATAAAGTAAATATACTGTTATTTACAAGAAATATGCTGAAACGATATAATTTGTGTACAGGTAGTACCGAATTTCTTGTTGATGTTTACTTATGACTCGTGCAACAATTCCAAGTTCCAGGTATATAACTGCATCTCAAAATTTTCTGCTCTCCCTTTTGGCCACCTAAATTTTATCCCGAAATGCAATGAGCAAATTTCAACTCGCTACACAAGTAGCTCCTCATTCGGCCAATTTATTAAATTTCATTTTTATAAATAATATTGTTCTTCTAAACAATGCAAACAACTTTTTCAAACAATTTCAATAATTTAAATGCCTGACTTTCAAAATATTGGACAACATTTGTATGGCATTGACTGATATATTGGTGCTAACTGGGTTAGGGACCTTGTAACTCATATGACCTGTATATTTGATTTTTAAAATATCAGTATCAGTTCTACTCTGTGCATCTTTTTCAATATTTATAACGTGTGTATGTGTCTTCACTCATAAATAAGAGGTTGAACTGTATCTACTTTTTTTTTTTTTTTTTGTAAGTATTGTGCAATTTTAATTTGTCGAAAAGCATTTGAAAATGTTGTGAATCTTTTGTTGTTTTGTCTTGATTGTTGTTTATATTAGTTTCTTTTTTACTCAAAGTTTATGTTAGTTGTATATTAAAATACCACAAAATGGGTTGATATATTTTTCTTTTGTTCCTTTTCTTGTGATTTTATTCAGCCATTATGTGGCAATTCTGTAATATTTGCAATTTCCAAAACTTATTTCTGTTGTGGTTACCGGTGTTGAAAAGCCAACAGCAGGTGCAGTGACCCC
The DNA here is from genome assembly GCA_032207245.1 of Pardosa pseudoannulata. Lineage (NCBI taxonomy): Eukaryota > Metazoa > Arthropoda > Arachnida > Araneae > Lycosidae > Pardosa > Pardosa pseudoannulata. Next base: position 26,933 of record JAGEOH010000783.1, on the reverse strand, counting down.
AATTTATCCACAGCTGAGAGTAAATATACAGATTGACTTCGAGTGAGAAACCACAAGAGAACTAAACCTCAAGGAGGAATGTGCCTTTCATTTGACGAGAGTGAAAGAATGACTTTGCTTGTGTGATTTAGAAGCAGAAGGGTTAATCTGACACATCTAGAGATATCATTTGGAAACTTGGAGGGCTATTTTATATGCCCCAACTGCTGTTAATGAACCAATGCGTGTTTAGTCGGCTCAGGCCCCAATCCTGCTATCCTCTTATTAAAAAAACTTATTTTTGCTACAAGTATTAAAGTGCAATTAAATAAATATATCAAAGCCCAGTGGCGTTGTCGTAGCACTTTGCACTCTCACGGCACAGGTCTGGGGTTCAATTCCCAGACTGGGCAAAGTTTATTCAGTCTTTCATCCCTTCAGTGGGTACATGAACTGAGGACCAAGCGTACTTGGGAACTAAACACTCGAGGTGCCGGATAAGATTAACCACCCATCTAGAACATATGATTCGTACCCCAGGGCCCTTGGCCACGTAAACAGATTGGCACCTTAGGCCCTGGCCCCCTAGGGGCTGTTGTGCCGAGGAGTTTAGTTTAAAGAAATATTAAGTAATTCACAACACAGTTGAGTTCCTGCATAGCAAACTCAAACTTTTGTTGAGAGACAATTTTTTACATAATGAACAATTAAACCTTAAACATAGAAATAGTTTTATACAAGGTAAAAGGCTCATTGAACTAACAATTATTATTATTATTATTTTCTGCAAATTCTTTGCCCCAGAATCCTAGGGTAAACTTCTAAGTCCCTTCTTTTCTCAGCATATATTTTTTCTTAGAGTTAGCCCCAAAATTTAGTATACACATTTAAAAGTTTAGCTAAAGCTATCTGCCAACTTGTAGGGTTTAGCCGTATTTTGTACAGATTTGGATCCCATTGTAAGGTTGTACATTTGCATGTCATAACTTGTTTGGGGTTAATTTCGGAAAATAAAATGGATTTGGTGTATTCAAAAAATAAAAATAAAATTACAATCTGCAGTGAGGGAAAGTTGATTATATAGGAACATTCTATGTCCAAGCCATGCAAAGCTCCTATTTTTGGAAGGGCCTACTTCCCCCCCCCCAATTTTAACCTATTTTTTCATACAGGTCCCATTTCATTATGTAGCATTACAGTGAAGCAGCTTATTAGTAGACGCATACTACTTTTAGGTTTCATTTAGATCCTAATCTATAAAAAATAATTTATTGTATGGATCATCAAAAACAAATGTGTAACTTCAGTGAATGTGATTGAAATATTTGACTTCAAAATAAATTAATTTCGCTGTTGTAAAATAGTCTCATTGTCATAAAAACTCAGAGAACTGAACCAAAATGATTCATAGCAACAAGTATGGAACTGTGGCTGCTCCATTTTATGGAAAAGTCAGAAGTTAAAAACAATGTTTATATTAAGCATAGTTTCAGATGGCCCTATTCTTTCCTACATGTAATCTGTCAGTGTATCGATACCTAAATAATAATAATCAATTGAAAGAATTTGAACATGACTTTTCTATTTTGAAGTGAGATCTAAGAGAAACTTCTCCGAGTGATTATTTAGTTCATGGCTTCAACGAAAACCTTCTGGTTTATTTTTGAAATGTCTTTAAATTACAATATTTTATTCTTGTGTTATTGTTTATAAATAAGCCTTACATCTATTTTATAAAGAAGGTTATCTTAAAAATGTGTTCAAATTAAATCACAGCTAAAAAAATTTGCAATAAATGTATAATATTCTATTACGCTTTTATAGAGTAATTCATTCTGATTTGGACAGAGAACTCCTACAAATGGGCTTCACTTCGGTCCAGCACCAGTGTTCCCAACTTGGCAAAGACGGCTTTTATCCTATCCATTCTATACAACTGTATTCCTGTTTGTTCACTCTATCGAACCAATGCAACAAAATATTAGATGAACCTGCCTGTTTTATTTATGAGCATTATTTTTAACAAGCGGGGCTTCGAAACTAAAGAAAAAATCGTTGTTTTGGTTTGAACGAAAACCGGAACTGAGCGGTATATTTCGGTTCGATAGGCTCCGCCTAATGTGATCAGTTTGGGACACCGTGATTTTGATAACAATAACCGATTGATAACAATAAACGATATGCAAAATGAGATAAATTTACCCCCCCCCTTTAATTAACACGTACTAAATTTCAAAATAAAGTGAAAAAACCTATCTTGTATTTATGTGCGGTATATTGTCCTTTAAAACATAAAAATTGTTTATATAATAAAAATAATTTATCAGTTGTTGACTGTCTACAATTCTTTCTAAGAAGCTCATTGATAAATGGTTCGTAATGATAATGCTTTTTTAAAGTCATAGGAGCGGTGTTGTACTCCACGTTTCGACACTTTCAGTGCAGTTCAGAAGCTGAGAAATGTTTAACTGCGCAGACTCATATTTAGTAACCTGTCATAACGATTTAAAATTTCGATATTTAGTTTTAATGTTAAATCATTTCTCTTTCTGGCTTTCCCATCGATAAACTGCACGTAAGCGAACAAGGCATAACATGTAAATACGCTCCGTCTCAGTTTCGAATTGAATTTGTTGCTTTCTGTTTTTCTGACAACTATTGACCACCAGCACGGCGTGCGTATTTCTGAAAAATTTCAGGAACGTGTCATATCCCACTCCTTTGTTTTTTCTCCTTTTCCCTTGGTGGAAGAGGGAGAATTTTCGGAAATTAAAACAAGAAGAAGGTAAAGAAAAGAATGAGTTCTTTCTGAATACATTGTGAATATTCCTTTGCCAGTTCAAATGAGGTTCGAAAACTGATAACGTTAACCGATGGAACGATCTCATAAAGCGATCATTTTAACATAGAAATGAATACAGAAAATCGGGACCAAGGGATTTCGATAACAGTAAGCGATGGATAACATGAACCGCGATCCCATTAAGCGGACCTGTATATATTTTCAGTTAATCGAGAACGAAAAAAAAAAAAAAAAAAAAATGACGGTTCGAAGCCCTGCATAAAATTATTAAAGTAAATGAAACTATTCTTATTTGAAAATTTTTAAAGATGAAGGTAACTTATATTTTTTATACTTCAAACATAAACATGCAAGAAATTGGATAAGCATCGACAAAAATACTCAGAAAATCCCAGAAATACGCCCAAAACAGCATATGTTAAATATATATATATATACACACACACACACACACAATTTTTTTGGTATAAGGTCGTCACTTTGATCAATAAACATAATAAATTATTGTATTTTTTATATTTAAGTTTGACAGGTATAAGGGTAGAGAAAATTGCAACCTTTGTCCCCCAAAACTAAGGAACTTACCATTATGTAGTCTTGCCATCTTGAGAAATGTTCCTAAAAAGTCGGGGCGTTATTTCAAGATAATGATTCAACAACCGTTATACAAGATAATGGTCAGAAACGTAGGGGGAGGATCCTGTTTGTTCTCGTATTGCATGCAGCAGCTACGCACCTTGCCTAAATGTCAGTAAGCATGATGTCATTAATAAAAATCCAAAATGTCACTTGAAATGATAAAATAAAAAAAGGGTGGAAGCCATAGGTCTTATTGAGAAAGGGATCCAATTAAAACTAATATACTTTTTGTATCAAAATTTAGAAAAAAAAAATTTTTCATTTTAAAATAATGCGAGGTCACTTGCCTGCTATGCATTTATTTTCCTATACAATACCGCTGAATTTGTTGGTCATTTTATTATAGGAGCCCTCATGACAACACAAGTGAAATGGGGTCCTAGCAATTTAGAATAGGGGACCAAGCGAATTACCCCGTGGCGATCCTGCTTTGACATCATTCGCAAAGCTGAACTGCGCACGATAAATATGAAGCAGCTGAATACGGTGTCAAGCGCGCAAGCTGCGTGAACTAGAAAATCAGTTACCGCGTTCCACGAATTTGTTGAAAATAAAATGTTTATTTTTTATAGAAAAAGTCGTCGCCAGTTACTTTCAATGTGTGGATGTTAACTTACTTGATTTAGCAACCGAACTTTCCACAACCCCCAGGTTTGTCCTGCCACTTCCAGCTGTATCGTTTGGGAATCTTGTCTAAGCCGACTAAACTTCCGCATAATCTCAATTTTGTGACTTGGTTTTTATTTAAGGGTGATATTCATAAAAAAAGAAGAATGAGGTGAAGAAGAATGTAATGTAAAACATGTTTGCTTAAAGCAAAATAAAGTAAAAATATTTTTCACAAATTTATGCTTGAGGCTCGTCTTATAAAGAGTCAATGGACGATGCTCTCAATGTTAAACTATAGAAACAGCTGTAATGGTGAAAAAAGACAAAAAGTATTCCTGTAATAAGTTTTTATACTGAGTTTTATTGAATGCATTTGGGAGATGATTTTTCAAATCTTTTGTCGTACAACTGTATAATGAAATATTTCTATCCATTGTCCGTAATAAGAATTTATTGTAAAAATGATATCAGTTCAAAGCATAATTGTTATCAAAAGTGCCTGTGCACAGAAATTATGTAATGGGACACATTTCCATGAAAAGTTTTATTGTGGTTTATAATAAAATAAACATTTATGTATGCATTGTTATTTGGTTAGTTTAGTCTCATTTCAAACTAGTTTTGTATTTAGGTGCTTTCTCTGAAATAGGCCTCATTCCAAAGTGAGGAATTGACACATGTAGAAGAATCAAACAATTTAATATTCAGAAAAATATTTCTGATAATTCCAGACTTGCTAATTCTAAAAATGTTACCAAAAGTGGTTTTAAAAAAAGTCCATTTTTAAAATCAATTTTAAAATTAAGCGAAAAGTTCGTGACTTCAAAACGCTCTGTTGGTTGTGACATCACAAGTCACATTTCAATTCGATGTGTTCTATTTCCGGATCTCGTTTTGCTAGTATTTTAATATTTTGTAGTCTTCAGAATTTATTTCTACTCCGAGTTTTAGGATAATTTTATCAATCGCGATGATATATATGTCTACATTTATTTATAATGTCTCTTTTATCCGGGATTCACCAAAGAACAGTCCGGCAACTTCGCGAAAATTGGAGGCATATCGAAGTTGTCGTTCTTTAGAATAACTCTGATTTCATGTGAGCAGAAATACGAAAAATTAAAACCAAAAGATATTTAAAATCGTTTTCATAATTTACATTTTATCTGAATGACTTCAAACGTATAAATACTTTATTAATGCACAGCCTTTCTGATTGTAAACGATCGAGCACCGAACGGGGCCCATATGGCCGTGAGGCCCTCCACGCTTCTCCCGGTGGTGGTGGTGGATCGCAAGTATTGGACCACTCCTCAGCGGCGGGCCCTTCGCGCCGCAGTCGCCACCCGTCTTATGCTGACCGCTTTACCGAGTCACTCATCATTGCAGTCTGATTGTACACTCGGACAACAAACACATTTGCTGCTGAAGCATCGCTTTATATATATAGCGATAAAAGTAATGTTTAAAAAAATCAGAGAAGGTATTTATACTTGTCGTAATTGGAAGCTATTTTGATCTGAAAAATAATAAATATTGGAGTTGGAAATATATTTAAACCCATGCTCGGATTAAATACCTAAATTATGTATTATAACCACCGTCACGTGTGGTTATAATATATCGCCATTTATTAACCCGTTCCTAAATGTTTGTATTTTGTGTGTAGGTAGAATACCAATTATTTCGTATTTACATCCAAAAGAGAGTCATCTCTTGAATTATTTTAATCAAAACGATCGTGGCTATCTTACGTTAAAGTTTCTTTATTAAATAATTTCTAGAAATGAATGAAGAAATTTTGTAAAATTATATTGGTATATAAATTATGTGGGCAATGCACTTTTGGTTTAATGTAAATCTCTCAAGTAGCATAAGCTGTGGGCTCATGAATTTAAACAAACAAGAAGCGTAATAGGAAAAGAATAAATAGATATATTGGCATATGTTATTTAAATAGAACCTGCTGCTTGATGGAAGATGAAAAGTGTCACGACCGCGAAGTTTAGGTTTGCCGTTTGGCAACGGCGAAAGAGTTTGTTTTTTAGAATAAAACCTTTGATGTGTGTGGAAGAACGCATCGAAACATTCCACCTTTTGATTTAGATGATTTCGATTATTTGATGAAAAGTAGATTTAGTTTTAATGTTTTGTGTAGTGTTCGTGTTCGTTAAAATAAAATGTAGTATTACGAACTTTTGAATTTATTTAAGAACTTTCGACATAAATAGAATAAAACAGAAAGGATGTGGAATATGTTTCAGAAATTTTAATACCCAGATTTTGTTTGGGTCAAAATTTGATAACGATATTGAGTGTTTGGAATTTAGATATATTCACTATACTATTTATTAAAAAAAATTCACGAATGACTCTTTGAAGTGTATGCACTGTTCAGATTCTTCACAGTACTTGGATTGAATTATACTTTTGATTCATATATTAAACATTAATACATTTTATTGCCTTTAATATTAATGTAAAATAAAAAATGTAAGGCTAATCCACGCTAACCTAAACAGATGATTTATACAACAATTTAAGATTATTTTCTCATGTTTTTTTTTCTTAAAAATAGTCAAGGTTTAACATATATCCTGGGATCTTTGGAAAGGTCGAAAAATATCTTTTCATTACAGTTAGTTATTATATCCGAGTGGCACAATACAATATCTGTCCTCACTTTTTTGTTTTCTGTTATCTATATATATATAAATGAATTTGTGTCTGTGTGTACTCGATAGACTCAAAAACCATGCATCCAATCGCCGTGAAAATTTGGGATATTATTAGGTACATCCCTGGGAAGGTTTTTGTAAATTTTTAACGTCCGAAATCCATTCCTTCCCTCTTTTTCGAGCATTTTATGTCATTATTCCAAGCATTATTTTCCCCGGTTAAACGCAAACGATTATTTTTTAATTTATCGCATCATAACTAAGTGAAAGAAGCAAAATTTCTAGCAATGTGACGTCATCCCAAGTAATTGTTTTAAACGCCGTTTTCCTCGGTTAAAAGCAGAAGATTAAAAATTTCAATTTATCACATAATAAATAGGTGAAAAGGATATTTTTCTATCATTATGACGTCATTCCTATAAATATCTCATTTATTCATTTCTTATTTTATATTATTTAAACATCGTCTGCGTCGTATCCATTCGATTTGACCTGGAAATTGAGATATAAAGTGATTCACTTTCATTTCTATGTTACGCAAATTACAGCATTTTTGTAATAAGAACTATTTTTAAATTTAATTCTTGGTTCATTTTTACGTTACAATGAAATATTTATCAACAATATTATAACAACAAAAAGTGCAAATTTCAGTGACTCTCGTGGGCAAATAAAAACCTATCATTTTATATACTCATCTTCATATTCATATGGTTGTTGGTATGAACGTGCTTTTCTGTTTCGTACAAAACTATGTGGTTTGTCATAAATTTCCTTAATTTTGGAAAACATTTATTAATACCTACAAAATTAGCACTGTTGCCGTCAAAATCTCTGCTTCCTATTCTACCACGTAATATGGCAAGATCTATTAACGTTGCTAATCAACGTACAGTAGTAATACAGTAATGTAATTTAGGGTTCAACTTATATTTTACCATAAGAAAAGAAATTCAGCAAATTTAATATGACACAAATTCGATGCAGATTTAATCGTTAGCATGTAAACATATATTTTCTTATTTTTATTTATTGATATTAAGAACAGCTTTCATTTTTATGTTTTTTTTTTTATACAAATCTACCCGATAAGTCATAGAGTAACTAACTTTGGACAGAAATCCTTGATACCGCCAAATGAACATAGTCCATATTAATACATCTTGATTCCGAGATTAAAATCGGACTGACTATCTATGTATGTATGTATGTTTGTATGTGCGTCTATCTCCTTGCGAACCGCTGGACGCAGACGGGCGCCTAAGGTACCAAAAGAACATTCAGCTATTAATAAACTGTTATAATCGTCAACAATCTGAAACGTACGAGATTTATTTAGCAGTTCTATTAATACGTATTATTATCTTTAATAGTGGTTCTAAAACTTTAATCGAAATATTTTAAAACCCAGACCGAAGGCTGGGTGCGAAACAGCTAGTTTAAAAATAAAATTCCTCATCTATTGGTCCGCTGAAGCACGGCTAAATGGTAAAAGTTTAAACTTACCAAGTGCATTTCTGTTAGCGTCAATCGATTTCTTGAAATGCATGCAAAATATATTTTCGAAACGCATACAGTGAACATAAAAATTTTCTTTAAACTAAGGGCAAATTTTCAAAAATCCAATTTTTCCATTCTAAAAATCTGTACACAGCTCTGAATTTTTTAAAACGAACCCCATTGAAATATTGAAACTAGAACTTTAAAAACTATACAATTTCATGTCATATCTATTCTATTTGACTGAAAATGGAGTTTTTTTTTTCAACTTGTGCGCTTGTTAGAAAAGAAAACTATGCCACTTACTGGTTTCAAATTTTCACAATCAAGACCTACGATAAAACTCTTATCTACTTTTTTTCTTCGTTATTTACTTTATTTAGCTGTTAAAGTAATTCAAATGAAATTTTCAAATGCCATTTATGCTTTTTTTAAAAATTTATTTTCCTGACACTTTTTACAAATTTAAACAGGTGGTGAATGATACCTAATAAAAAAAATGCAAAATAGTTATTAAAAGTTAGTATTCAAATTCATTTTGTGTCGTTGCGCGCAGAAAAATTGAAAAGTGTTTGAAACAATTTCTTACTTCTAACTGTATAGAAAAAATTCTTATTTTTTAGAAACAAAGTAAGATAAGTAAAACTAATTAAACAAAAATAGAGAACAAATGCTAAAAAAATCTCCTGTATTCATGATAATAATTAAAAAATATATGTGAAAAATAAGAAAAAAAATTTCCAGTTGCCAGTTGTGGCCCCCTTAGGAAGAAGCCAAAAATTTCTGCCAATTTGTAAGTTTTTTACCGTACATTGTACGGATTCGGATCCCATTGCAAGTTGTACGTTTGCATGTGAAAAAGTACAACTTTATGTTTGGAGTTTAATTACGTGTTTCGAGTTTATTTCGGGGGGAAAAAGGACTGCTACCGTATTGCGATTAAGATATCTTACAGTCGACTTCTACGTCAAAATGACGTCAGAAGTCATCCAAGATGGGAATTTGGTACGATATTGGTCGGTCTCTGGCATCACTATGACGCAGAAGTCGCCTGTGATATAAGTCGACAATCTTTTTTGTGCATCTGGGTACCTTTTTTTTTTCGAAATTGAAAATAGAACTCGAGTCATAGTTAAATATACGAGGGTTACTCTGAAAGTTTTGAGATACGCGCAGACGAGCATTTACAAAATAAAAATAACGGTTTAATTTTTAAATACAAAATATTTTAACACAGCAGACGATTTTTTACTGACTGACTTCAACTTGTTTAGCGAAGAATAAATTTTAGACAGAAGAGAAAATGGAGTGGACACGAGAACATTTTCGCGCTATGATTTTCTACGATTTTAAAGCAGTATTCAATCAAGAAGAATGCTTTCAACGGTTATAGTTGGCCTTTGGTGAAGAATCTCTAGTTCGTGCTACTGTATTCAGATGGTTTAAAGAATTTATCAGAGCTCGCCATTTTCTTCAGGATGAAGAATACACAGTAAGGCCGCCGTCGACAGTCATCCCGGATAACGTGTCTGCCACAAGAAAAATGTGAATGGATGATAATTGCTGTACCTATCCAATTATAAAGCAGGAACTTAACATTGGATCCGCAGCCATACACAAAATTAGCAATGAAGAATTGCATATGAAAAAAGTAGTTTGCCGTTGGCTTTCCCATAATCTAACTGAGCACCCAAAAGGGGAGAGTGTCAGAATAAGCAAAGAAACTCTTAAATTGCTAAATGAGGGTGGCCACCGCATCATTTCTAAAATTGTAACGGGTGACGAAACGTACATACCGTGTTTTGGCTTTCCAACACTTCAAGGAAGCAAAGTATGGGTCTTTGAAGATTATCCCACGCCGACACTGGTGAAAAGAAGACACGCACTGAAAAAAAGGAATGTATGCCGTTTTCTTCAGAAGTACGGGATGGGTCAAAGCCATCCAGTTGGAAGGACAGAAGACAGTAACAGCAAACTGGTATACCACTCAACGTCTTCCCCAAATTCTACAAGAATTGAATATTAGGGGACTAATGCTTCATCATGACAATACATCTTCACATACAGCCGGATTAACAGTCGAGTTTCTTAAACAAAAACAAATTAAAGTGATAGAACATCCGCCGTATTCACCTGATCCAGCTATGTGTGACTTTTGGTTATTCTTTAATCTAAAAAAGAACTTACGTGGACGTCGTTTTCATTCAAAAGAAGAGATTGATATGGCTATAAATACATTTTTTTCATCTATTCCAAGAAACGAATGGCTTTAGGACAACTCGTCTACAAAAGTGCACTGATGCTGGAGGACAGACACTACTTTGAACACACCTCAAATTTTGTAAGTTCAACTTTAAAAGCCTAGTTGTATCTCAAAAGTTTCAGAGTGACCCTCGTATAATGACTCTTTCACAATTAAAAGGAAGCATTTTTATCTTGAATGGCATTTTTCTCGTTTTCTAAAATTTCTCGCTCGCATTGTATTTTAAAAACTGTACAATTATTTCAAACTGTACAAAATTTTTGGACAAAATTGGGTAGATACATTCAGTTTGTTATGTAGTCATTAATCCAATTAATTGGAAGTTCAATAATTGTATTTTATATTTATGTATACTTTAACAAAAATATTACTCATTTAAAAAATCTGAATCCTATTTAATGAAAAAAGTATTTATCTTGTTAAGATGCTTCGATTCGAAGTATAACTTCGAGATACGCCCTATTCTTTTTCGTAACGAGTGGATTTTCTTTTCTGGCACCCACATTTTTATTCGAATCCTGCGCTCGGGAAGTATAAGTAAAATTTTGATTTTAAAATGGGAATCAAACATAAAATTAATTGATTTTAAAATGGGAATTTTCAGTATGGAAATGATAAAATCTATGATATGATCTATGATCTGAAAAAAATATCGTATATTTGAAAGAGCTCCAGTATTTATTTGTGAAAATTTCATCATAATTAGATACGTATGTGAGGACGAAAAAAAATTTCTAACATGTAAAATTGAGCTGCTAAGACTCCTTCCCTTAAATTGATTAAAAAAAAAAATAAAAAAAAAAAGAATATTGACACTAGGACCAAAGAAAGGGGCTTACTAAGGTAGGGACCTCTTCCTTCCTCTCAATATGGAGAAGGATTTAACGGTTGTCAATATTTGTAATCATTCTTATTGTGACTTATGGCGAATTTATGTAGACTATATGTTCGCCAAGACAGATATCCAATATGGCTGTCATTTCAGGAATCGGGTAAGAATATACATGCAATGAAGTATATATTAAAATCTAAACGTTTCTTATAAATTGTTAATTTCAAAAGTACTACAGAGATATTTCCTAGCATAATAGCTATAAGATTTAACACAGTTTCGGAGATCGAACACAATCTTCGATTTCTAAGTTTTCAATCAGAATCTAATAAAAAAGGGTTAAAAAATGGGTAGAGAAGCATTGTGAAATCGGAGCGCGTGGAACTCAAACGGTTAAATAGCTTTATTTAGAACCGAATGGTAGGGCGCTGCTCATCGGTACCGGTGTTCGTGGGTTCTAATTCCGCTACAGGCATGGATGTTCAGACTCGGTGCCGGTCTCATGAGCCGTCGAGTAGCAAAGCAGTATAGGTAGGGCTCCAAACTAAAAGCAAAGCCTCCATTCAGAATTATCTTTCTGTTTAGGGTAGATCGGCTAAACTCGAATACGTCTAAAGACAAAGTCCACGTAAAAGACTTCAAATGCATATGTATTTTTTTTTAAGCATAAAATGTTTACGACAAATGAAATTTTCTAAGCTGCAAGAAAAACTACATTTTTCTGAAAAGTTGACATCTGTGCGTGCAGTTATTTTGTATCAAGCAGATTTTGTTTATTGCGTGATACAAATTATTTACTTTGTTAGTGAGTTACCCTGGAGAGAGGTCTGCAGGTGGTCGCTTCCCACCCATTGTCTAGCCGACTAGGCTTCCGACAGTATCGTCGCATCGGCAGAAATCACAAACTGGCCAACCCCCAGAAAGGTACCAAATCGTGCTACAAACGATTTTATCATGTTTATTTATCCATGTAACGACCCTAATAAAAAAATTGTATAAAAGAAAGCCTAATTACATAGTATTTAGTTTCCATATGCTGTTCATTTTCTACCCGATGGAGAAATCGGGATGAAAATCAACGAAACGTGAAATATTTACAATTGTTTCTTTTGCACTCATGTTTACTGTTGCTTTCTTTAAAAAATTAGAAATCCAGTGTTTGTTGGAAACGGGGTCCTTCATTAGCAAACCAACAAGTGTTTAATCGTTTTATTTGTTATTGATGAACGGAAATGTGTGGTGACATCTCTGCATTACAATGTGGATTAACATCAAATCCCAGAGTTGCTTAACGCTAGAATGGCAACTGCTCTCCGGTTTCCAGCCCAAACTTGGCACGTTTTCCTTCCCCCACCTGTCAATCGAAGTAAAAAAGTTCAAAATCGAATAGAATAGCAATGAAATGTTACCCAGCGACAAGTAGTATTTTTCATGTAAAACCCTCAGGGAAAAACATCTGCTGACGTCGAATGTTTGCAATGACTTCCCTGTTCACCGCTATCAGCTTTACTCGCGGCTATTGGCAGTCGCGCATCAAGGGGGGAAGGAAATGTTCTCAGATAGCTTCGGCTAGTTTGGGACCCAAAGATCTCGGCTGTCGAAAGTTATTGTGGGAACCGAAAGGTTAATCTGGAACATAATACAAAAATAACTTAAACATTGTTTGCGTATTAGCATATACCTCATGTATAGAAACTACGAGGATTTTATAAAAATCCATAATAAAATCTAGAAAATTGTAAATTTAAAAATCGAGGTCAAAAGAGGAATGAAGAAACTGGATGTGAGCAGAAGCCCGCAAAGTCGTTTTTCTGTCGAGGCTCTGGGAGATCACATGATTTGCTGGCGTGTTTACTTTATCTCCACGGCGCCTTCCCTTCTTCCCGCGTCTATATTCTTAACGGGAAGCATGCTTGTTGGCCTTTAGAACCCATTTGAGCCGTGTGCTGTGAATTAATTTGTCTTTTGAGATTATTCGATTCCTACGATTGTTCCTATACACATACGTCTACTTTTGAGATTATTCGATTCCTACGAATGTTCCTATAAACCTACGTCTACTTTCCATTAAAAATATCAGATAGCTTCGGCTATTCTGGGACTCAGAAGTCTCGGCTATCGAAGGCTATTGTGGGAACAAAAGGGTTAAAATGTCCATTCCTGTTTTTTATTTGACCACTGGGTATCGATACGCCCTTCTTCGAGATTTGATGTTGGGATCAGGACTTCGAACCAAATTGCAGACTGCAACTGGATAGCAGGGCCGTAACTAGGGCGTGGCAAAGGTGGCATTTGCATCAGTCATAGTCGCACCGTGATGAAAATGGAGTCCGAAAAAGGACGATTCGATCCGAGTAAAAATAAGGAAAAGTTGAAAAATAATTTTTTTTGTTATAAAATCCTAAGAGTTTACAAATTATTTCTTTTGTGAATTTTCTTATTTTTTAAAATGTTTCCAGACTAAATTTGTTATAGATTCTTACAAAATGTTTATCAAAAACTTCTAAAATGCCTTAATATACATCCGGGTATTCGTTTTAATTTTCGAATTTATTAAAGTTATTAAAACTAAATTTAAATTTAGAAATTCGTCAATATTTAAGGAAAATTTGTACCTACAAATAAAACATTTCCAACTATTTCGTTTATTAGCAAAATACACTCATGTCCATAAATTAAGGATAATGAAGTTCAGGCAATGAAAGAGACAAAAGCAAAATAAATATGACTTATTTGTAAAGTCTATTTATTAAACAAAAGTAAAGAGCAAAAAAGATGCTATATGTTTGACATAATTAATAAAAATTGCGATTTTTACTCCCTGGAGCAAATTTCAAAAAATAACCTATTTACAGAAAACAGTATAACATGGTTAGTATGATGGTTAATACGGAGTATGTCTCCCGGACGATGCAATACAAGCGTTACAACGCCTACGCATGCTGAGTATCAGATTATCAATCTGATCTTGGGGAAAATTACACCCCTCATCAAACAATGCCCTCCGAAGTTCCGATAGACAGTTGGGAGGGGGTTGACGGGCTGCAATTCATGGCCAAGCATGTCCCACACATGCTCTATTGGATTCAAGTCCGGTGAGTATGCTGGCCAATCCATACGGGTGATATCCTCCTATTGAAAGCATTCGTCTACAATGTTTGCACGGTGAGTTCGGACGTTGTCATCCATATACAGAAATTCAGGACCCATGGCGCCCCGAAACAAACGTACATGTTGTTCCAAAATGACATCCCGATAGATGTGGCCTGTCATCGTTACACTCTGAACATGCAGGTCAGTTCTGGAACCAAGAATAATTCCTCCCCAAACGAGCCATCCTGCACCACCGTAACGGTGTCGTTCAATGATGTTCTCTTTGTGGTAACGGGTACCTGGCGCTCTCCATATGAAAGTTCGGCGAGAATCAGAATGTAAACTGAACCTGGACTCGTCGGAAAACATCACACAAGACCACTGTCGCGGTGTCCACAATGCATGCTCTCTAGCCCAGCATAATCGCAGGCGACAGTGATTTGCAGTAAGGGGAACACATCTGACAGGCCTACGAGCATATAGACCAATGTTCCCTAAGCGTCTGTACACGGTCTGCCTTGAAACGTTGTACCGGTAGCTGAAGAGAGCTGACGAGACAGGTCTGATGCTGTGCTCCGTCTGTTTCTTTTGGCAGTAACTGCCAAATACCGGTCATCATTCGGCGTAGTAACTCGAGGGCGACCTATCCTGTAACATCTACTCACATTACCATCATGTTTGAATCGTTGCCAAAGCCTGGAGATGACACTCTGGGCGATTCCAAGTTCCTCGGATATTTCCAGCTGGTTACGTCCACATTGTAGTCGTCCGATAATTCTACCACGTAAAAAATCATCCAAATGCTTCCTTTGTGCCATAACTATGTGATTATTGCACTGAAAGGCTTTTAAAGCGCTTGTGAACAATTTTACTTCTTTGTTACCATTCTTTATATACCCCTTTCATACACTCTCGTCATTGTGACGTACTATCCGCGTCATCTGGTGGTTTCCTACAATTTGTATATTCTTCTTCAAGATGTGTGTGATAATTCTACAGGTGAAATTTTTATTTTAGAGCTCAATTTCTGTGTGATTCTGATTTATCCTTAATTTATGGACATGAGTGTAATACCTCCAGAGTGTTCAAAAATATTTAAAGTATTAATCAGATAAAAATAGAAGAAAAATTAACATTTTGGAACATTTTAAGAATTAACAAAATATTTGTGAGTTCATTCTGAATTGATACAAAAAAATGGAGGTTTATATATTTTCCCACTACATTTGGCGGTAGAGGCGCAGGCCAGTTTTTTTGCCACGGGCGTCCAAGGTCCTAGCCAAGGCCCTTCTGGATAGCATTGGCACTGTTAGCCCCCATTGGGCTGAGCCGATGGAAAATTTCGTTTCGTTTGCCGCAGTAAAAGAGTGCAAATAGAAAGTTGAATGTTTTTCCTTTTGAAAATCCCGCAATTCGTACATTTGTCCTAGAAAATGGTCCAAAATCTGGTAAAAACAACTGCGAATGAATCCATCTGTACTACTCTTAGAAAGAATAATATGGAAGTCATCTACTTAACTTTCACTAGTATTAAACTCATTTACGGATATTTTCGATTTTGATTTCGGGGGCACCAGAAATGAGCTCTCAGTGGGCCATTATTTTAAAGTAGGAATGGAAGGCATCTGTATAAATATTGAATGATTAGTAAAATGCAGTCAAAATCGTCAGCATTGGAGGAGAGAAATTTGTCTAATTGGTACATAACACGTGGCCACGCCAATTAAATGAGGAAACGCAGTCGAAAGCGAACTATCGTTTGGTAGCTGTCGTTTCATGTTAACATTCGAACCGATTCACAGGAATCCGTGTTCTTATTCAAAAAAGGCAGTAACATGGATTCATTTTTAAACATTCAGTTATTATAATAATTCAGGAAAAATAATAAGGCATTTAATACAATATACAAAAGTATCGATAGTTAGAAAAATATATAGACAAAGTTTGTGGAATTATTGAGTGTCTGACCGGTCGAGGCTTCTTACACAGTTCGGGCAACTTTTTTTGTATATATTTTGTACATTTTCTACACATAGGTATTTCATGTAGCCTCCACGCTATGACCCATTGTTCTCTAGTTCCGGATGGTGACCTTCAACGATGGTTAAGTAGCCTCCACACTATGGCCAATGGCTCACCACTTCCTGATGGTGACCTTGAAAGATGGTTTACGAGTTGCATCCACACAGTAGACCACTAAATGATCCTAGCGCGTGGATTCGTCCATAGGGTCTACTGCGCACTTCGCTGCCTTTGATCTTTGGAGATAAACCACCACCGAAGCCATCGTCCGCCAAGTTTATTTTATCGTCTACCACCATCGGCCACGATAAGCCATACCCATTCCAGACAGTTGTAACGGCTTGATGTGGACCATAATGTGGAGGGGCTTGACGGGTTGCATCCACACACTGGGCTATTAATTTAACCGAGAGAGTGGATTCGTTCATAGGGTTTACTGCGCACTTTAGTTGCGCATCTGGCTACCTTTGATGTTTGGAGGAAAACCGCTTCCGATGCCATCTTCCTTCAAAGCCATTTTATTGCCTGCCGTCGTCAATACCTCGATAAACCATACCCTCTTGGAAGATTAGTCATGAAACATTTTTCGCCTAGGAACAGATTCTTCAATATTCTATTTTCATAGATCTCTATGGAGATAAAATTAGGAAAAGTGAAGAAATTTATTTGAATTTCGTTAGTAACGTTTTCAGAAAATTGGACACAAAATGACCAAATGACCACGGTTTTAGTGTTAAAAATATACGGATGAAACAGTGCGATCAACAAGTCCGAGGGGTTAACAAGATTTTCTTGCTTATCTTTCACTGAATGACTTTTTTCGAACTTTGGAAATACACATACTAAAACTTCGAAATCAGTTTAGTGTTATTGAATGCTACATTCTCTTGGCTACTAAAAGGTTATTTATATCAGTAACATTTATATTAGGATTAAGATTATGATGGATTACATTCGATACATTTAGTAACAGTTTATCCTAATGATGATGGGTAATCAATTATTTCTAATAATATCACTTAATTAGAGGATGCCTGGTATTTAAAGTCAAGTCTTGGGAACTTAAGGAACATAGTGACCACGAATCAACTTTACGTGTTGGTTATTGAACGCGGCAGATTTTTGGTCTGCTCGAGCCTCGAATTCGGAACCCTCTATTTACGAGATCTCTGTCTTTGCCGATTGAGCAAAATCAATGACTGAAAACTACAGTATAACAGTAAATAAGAAGAGTTGTATTTTTATAAAACTAATAAATAAGATATTGTTTAAAGTAAGAAGACAGAGACAATAGTAATCGAATTTCAAATACAGCGTCTTTAAAATTAAAGCTTTTAAGTTGCAGCATTCAGGCCTCGACAATGCCGGCGCACTTCATGTGTACGATGATCTCGTTGGGGCTGCCTTCGAGCCTCAAGGTGACCATGAATTTCCCTTCCGGACACTGGATCTCGGGTCCGGAACTCTGCACCGCTTCTAAGTTGTCTCTGTCCAGGCGGTAGCCGTCGGCCAGCGTGGTGCAGTAAGGACCCACGTACTTGACCTCCAGCTGGAAACACAGCTCCAGACCTATCAAAACAAACACATGCTGCGGATTTCGACGAAATTACACAGAGCACAAAAAGTCCGTGACGTCACAGCGAGCATTTATTCGTAGCCAATCCTGATCCTCACCCTCAGGTAAACCGTTGTCGGTACGCTCAGTCCGTGCTCGGACTTTTTAAAGTTTCACTGATTTTAACATGTCATTTCAATATTTGTAAGTGCCATAGATCATTATTGTGGCATATATAATCGTTGTGTAGCCTTGTGCAGCAGAAATTTCTACGGAACAACTGGATTAAAGTTATACCGAGGAAGGATTTTATGTGCTCTAGGTAGTTTTGATTTAGGTCATTTTGGAAAAAAAAACATGCTGTTTGGAGTTAATCAAAAAATAATAATAATCTCGCAGGAAAAAAAACCACAATTTTTTACCATCTGCGATGAGGGGAAGTTGAATACATACAGATATTCTCCATTCGTTATTATTTCCACAGGAATATCGTCTGCTATTGTGGTTGCAATAAAAAAAATAACTATCTTGAGGGAAGAAAAAACTAATTTTCTGTCATCTGCGATGAGGGAAGTTGAATACATACTGACATTATCCATTCGTAATTCTCTCTACAGAAATATCGTCTGCTTATTGTTATCACGTTGTTTGCAATAGGATAGAACTTTATCAAATAATACTCTAATACAATAGCACTTTGCACAGCAAGATAATTTAGAAGTTCTATACTTGATCAAAATTTAGAAGGTAGAGTAATAACTAAAAAGATGATACATGAGCAAAACAGATTCTTGGCAAAGAGTTTCTAACCAAGCCCAGTACAATCATTTCAAACACAAATAGAAAGATATTTTTTATTATATAAAGAGAACGATTTTTAAGCATTGCTCTTCTAGGTCTCGTTATACATTCATATTTTAGTCAAGTGTTTATTTTTAGTTAAAAGAGCGATTTCATTTGAGTATTATTGACTACGATCCAAAGTGTATTAGCTCATGTGGAAACGAGAGATGTAAGAGTCATGTGCTCATATTTCTTTCATCTTTATAGAGTAAAAGAAGGGTAAGTTTGTAATACTATAATTCATTAAATTGTTAAAAAATAATATTTAGTTTGCACATAACTTTTAATCAGGTTTTGTTAAAGTTAGACTTGTGAACGTGTTTTCAGCCTCGACTGTGAAATTGTAATATTTTTAAAGTGATGAAAGAAATGAAAAGTAGACTGTACTTATATAATAAATTCATGCGGACCTCTATAAAACAAGGTTCTAAGTCCGTGCTGGAAATGGTGGGTCCTCATTTTCGATGTATTTACTAAATAGAATTTGTAAAAGTTAAATAAAACTTAAACCACTCAACTAACATCGCAGAAATTTCTTAAACGCTAAAATGGATCTCCAAACACACAGGGCAATTCTCATTCTATGGAAATTTTTCGTTTTATAGATGGACCCATGACCATGTGCGCCCCTCCTGATATCAGAGATTTGACCCTTTGACCCCTCCACCCTGTGTTCCTCCGGAAAGGGGTTCATAAAGTCTCCGAAGATAGTTATTTATAGATTTTTCGGTGACAGTTGTGAAACAGAATCTGATGCAGGTGCTTCCTGAAGAGGACAATTCTTCGAGTGGATCCGAATACGAAGGTTGGAGCTCCGTAAAAGCCACAGAGCAGAGTGGAGGAACATCTGTCTAGGGAGTGGACAGAAAGTAACCTAGCGTTGGACGATGCCCGTTATTTTTGAGACCATGAATTTCGGTGGATGATGGATTGTCTCGGAGGATGTTTTTCTTTTATGCATTTAACATCAATCTTTTGTAAATAAATACTTGTGTTGTTCTATTCACTTTGGTGGACTGTTTTAGGGATCCTCACAACATGGAAATAACCCGTTGTATCTTCTCCAGTTAAGCAAACGGGCATATCGCCCTAAAGTAGACTTCGTAAAAGGTGAGGTGCACAACCAACGTTATAAAAGTTCCACCCCCCCCAAAAAAAATCGACTTTTTAGGTTACATATTTTTGGAGTTATGCGAGATACATACGCACGTCAAAAAAAAAGTAGTCCTAACCAGTTCAAGAATGATCAAAATAGATCATTAAAGTTTCCTAGTACGTACATTCAGACGTATCACTTAAAATATTTAAATTTCAGGGAATATTTTCGTTGAAACTTATCGTCGTGACAATACTTCCTTTTACTTTATACAAGGAAATTAACGCATCAATGTTTTTCTGTTATTAGATTTGAGTTAAACCCGAGATTTAGGAAACCGGTCCTCCTCCTCCCGAATTTTTTTAAAGATCGTGTTACCGAAGTACCTGTTCGCCTACTTTTACAGGAGCAGGTCTCGAAGACAAGGAGTCTCAATCCAGCGATTGACGCTTATTTGGGGCAAAATACAAACATATATAAGATCAAATTTAATAAAATAGCAGTAGATTACAGCTAAACCATCAGAAACAAAATCGTGCGGTCCATACCAATCGCGATGGTCAGCCAAAACCTCCTACACCCCTCTCCTCTGCAGCTGGCGGTTGTAACGGCGGGATTTAGCGGTGTGTCGACATCAAAGAACTTTGCTTTGAGAGGTGGACTTCGCTTGTGTGGATGCAAAAGGATTGTTTTCCCCGGAACCACGATGTTTACACTGTTGTGCCCTATAGTAGAGGAACAATATACCAGACAACCCGACACCTTCACTGACAGCCAAAAATAGGATCATTGAAACGACAAAGGATTTGCCGCGACTCAGATGTAGCCGCTAAGAATTCCAGGGATTTTGCGTCCTATGATTGTTTAACCCGGACCCATCCAGTTGTTCGAAGGTGAGGTCATCGCTAGGTGATCCAATATTGAAATTGTGGGTGAGGCGCCTCTCTTAGAGACCCCTCCCCTAGAAAGAGACGAGAGAAGATTTGTTTTTTAGAGATATTAGTTAGCTGGCAACCAGCTAATTCAGAGGTCGCCGTGACCAGTCTCTCTACCGGAGAGTTTTTTGCTATAATCTCACCTTGGGATCTTTTCTTTAAGGAGTAGCCCACATCGGCTAACTCGGAGGTCGCCTCGACCAGTCGGAGAGTTTTATTGAGCGAAATCCCGTCTTGGGATTGAACTGAGATTGAAACGATACCCTGTGCATTGGGTTTCCTTTTCTAATATAATCCTCTTCAGGATTGTTTGCATTTTTCCTTCGGGGCTCCAACTGTGCTTTGATATTCTACCAGTACTTCAGTGAACTTTCGCTAGAGCTACGAATTGTTTCTTCCGTCGAATCACCCCTATTTCGGCAGAGACTGATTTTAGTTTAGGTACCCGTCTCTACTCAGGCCTACGTGTACTAATCACTTACCTGTGATCGGAAATTTTTTTTTTTGTGTGTAGTTGTGAAATGATGTATATAGCAGAAGTGCAAATAAATTCATTAATCAAGATACACCTGATTCTTCCTTGTGTCACCTAAAGCAGGGATCGGATACGTTACACGGTGGAAGGTCCTTCCCCCTTTGGGCCGCGCTTCCCTGGGGTAGAACATCTCTACCCTCTCTTCGTATGTCCAGCTTTCTTCCTCACTTTAGAGCCAAACCCTCACTGGTCCAAAAATGGACATCCGCAGTGCCCCGATGACACCAGTCTTGGAAATTCGTTACAGACCGTTTCGTGGAAAAACAATATTCATGAATATAGACAGCAGCGGAGTCCATTAGCTGGGTACAACAAAAAAAAAAAAAAGGAGGGGGGGTTAAGCCGCCTCTCTAAGGCTGCTTCTGAAAGCAGAAAAGTAAGAAGTCGGGGCTCACCTGTCATGACTGCGTCCGGTGCGCAGACGAACTCCCCGGAGAAAGGTGCGAACTTCTTGACGGCGGGCGAAGGCTCGAACACGTCTTTGTAGTTGAAGTTCTTGCACACCACTCGCAGATCGGAGTCGGTGAACAGAGGCGCGTTCCTACACAAAGACACACAATATCCATCTATACGAAACGCTAACGTGCTCTTAAGAATTATCACGATGCTGAATTATGAATTTTGGTAGAGAAATATTTTGATGGTTGAGATTGCACAAGCGGTTCTGTTGTAAATGCGGACACAAGGCCGCACACACAATTAATAGCAGAGTACTGACGACTTTTGAAATGAATAAAATATTAGGACAGCATTATTGGCTTAAAAGAAAAACATGTGACCTGTCATTTTTGTCACTTGATAGGCTAACGAAGTGCTATCGTCAAAAGTCATCGTTCCTCTACACAACTAGAGCCTAAAAAGAAGTCACTACCGCTCGCTATCTTGTTTTATACATTTAGATTTTTGCCAAACGCATTTTTTAATGGAAAGATTTCATTTGAGTCCTGTCGACTGAGATGCAAAGTTGTCTATAAGTTCATGTGAAAATGGGATGTAATAATGTGCATATCAAGTTCTCTGTTGATATTTCGTTTATGTTTCTAGACAAAAAGAAGGCTAAATCAGTAATAATGGAATGAATTGTATAATGCTAAATAATTATGGTTATTTTTTTTAATAATTCTTAAACAACTTTCGTTCATAATGATTTGTTAAAATATTATATAGATTTTAAGATCTTGCATTTAGTTTCTAAGATTTTAGAACTTGGTTTGTTGGTAACTATAATATTGTGATTTCAGTTAAAAATTACATTTTTGATTAAAATATTGTTTGTTGGTAACTCTTCCCAAACGATGGCCGAATGGGTAGGGTGTTGATCTTCAGTATAAGAGTTCGAGGATTTCGAGCCCACTGCCGACATGAGTGTCCGTAGCCGTTCAGAACCTGCTTTAACCAGTAGATCCCAGTGTTCTTAGCACTTGAATCAATGATAGAGCCCTGCTCTTCGGTACAGGAGTTCGCAGGTTCGAATCCCGATGCTGGCATGGTTGTTCGTAGCCGTTCGGAATCGTCTTTAGGTAGTAGTTATCGGTCTCGTGAGCAAAAAAAGTAGACCGTAGTGCTCCAAAACAAGCCATATTAGCCCTTGTGTTGCAAAAAAAGTAGCACTCTAAACCAACTAACCGGCTTCAGATATTTCTCTCTCAGTTGAAGTGATCTCCGTGTTATTACGCAGTCAAACTTGCAGTCTTCTGAAGGTATGGTACCGCATTTTGTGTAAAGATGGAATTTTCTCGGGCCTCACTTTCAGAATCGCCATTTATTGCGTCTACCTTTTGCAGTCTTGTGGAACAGAACATGCACTAATGCATTTTCATCACTGAAGCAAGAGAACAAGTAAGAATTAACAATGATAAAAAGGAATAAACTGTAAAATTTGGCAAATCTTACTTTGAAATATTCCGCAGTTATATTCTTTGAAACTTGGCGCAACTGCCTTATTATTTAATTCATTGTTGCTTCTCTGCTTAGGGTACGTGTCACGTGATCTGATTCCTCCTCTCAGCCGAAGAATGACACATTATTCGAGACAGCCGAGCGATGCCGGGCTATGCAGCTAGTACGTACGATTCAGGAGATTGAGCGCCGGTCTCACTAAACGGCTAACCGCGATTAATCTCTGTTTAAACGGAGAATTGCGTCCCTCCATGGGTTAATCGCGGTTAGCCGTTCAACGACTTTGGGGACGTTTATTGAGGAAGATGTGAAATATCGTACTTACGATTTGAGTCCGAGCACGGTCATCTGGGTCTGGGGATTCTGGCACGAGATGTTGCTGGGAGGGACGGAACATGCATCATTGTACTCCTCGGGTTCTGGAGAAACAATCAAACTTTTAGCCGCGTCCGTGATGCGCATGTCTATTGCATCAATATAACATTCTTATGAATTCTCACTGAATTCGATCTCATAGGTTTTGTGTTCTTTGCGAAACATTGAAATTTCTGTGTTTTATTCAAACTTTTATAAATTAAAGGAAAAGGAAATAACTCGAATTGCTCCTTACGTCAAAATTATAAAATAATATGAGCATTTTTTAATTTCGATTCTAAGTCGATCGTTTCCTGATGCCCCAGAAGATGTATGGATACTTCAAGTTGACGAGAGAGCACTTATGGGAACACTAAATGGGATTTCCCCACCTTTCTTTCTCTTGTGTTGCTGCTGTTACTCATCTCCCTGGTGTAGGAAAGATTATCACCAGGTGTACTAAACCAATGGCTAAAAGTAACATTCAGCTGCACTTTCATCGAGGTATGAAAAGGGATCAGGGATTCGAACAGGAACTGAACTGATATTTTGGTCGGAAGTGAACCAACCAAATTAAAAAAAGGAAAAAATAGAAGCTTGACATATTAGGGGTTTGGCACAAGGCCTCAACTTCCGAGTGCTTGCAAAAATAATTACTTTAACAAGTGCATCATCTTGTATTTGTTTGTTTACCTGAGGTAGTGGTTGTTGCTTCAGTTGTAGTTGTCGGCGCTTCGGTGGTGGTAGTCGGTGCTTCGGTGGTGCTGGTGGTGGTTGTTGCTGCAGTAGTGGTGGTTGCCTCTGTGGTGGTTGTAGTTGCTGCAGTAGTGGTGGTTGCCTCGGTGGTGGTTGTAGGGGCTGCAGTAGTGGTGGTTTCCTTTGTGGTGGTTGTAGTGGCTGCAGTAGTGGTGGTTTCCTTTGTGGTGGTTGTAGTTGCTGCAGTAGTGGTAGCTGCCTCGGTGGTGGTGGTGGGCTTCTCGGTGGTTGTCGTCGGGGATTCGGTAGTGGTTGTAGTGGTGGTCGGCACCTCCGTGGTTGTAGACGTTGTTGCTTCGGTATTGGTTGTAGTTGACTTTTTTGTAGTAGTAGTTGGTGTCTCAGTGCTGGTGGTAGTCGATGATTCAGTCGGGGTTGTAGTAGTAGTAGTAGTAGTTTGAGCAGCGGTTGTGGCAGTCGGTTTTTCTGTGGTAGTCGTCGTTGCTTCTCCTTCAGTTGTCGACGAAACTATCGCGGTTGTCGGGGTGGTGGTTGACGGAGGTGGTTTGGTGGACGTGGCTGACGTCGTTGCAGTTGAGGTCGATTCTTCCTTGGTGGTTGGAATGATCGGTTTCTCTTTCTGAAATAAAACAAGAAAATAATCCGTTTTCTTGGAATAGTCAAGATAAGATTGGTGGGAGGAATTCTAGGTTTTGATGAATTATTTGCATTTGCAAATAAAAAGGAGGCGACATCTAGCGATGATTATTGTAAACACTTACTGATTATCCAGTGTCATGATCTATGAAACTGTTGTCAATAAAATAATTATAATTGTAAAGTCGAGAATTTCGACTGCCTGTTTATGTGGAAGGCTTATGTAATCTTAAAAGAAACACTATATATATATATATATATATATATATATATATATATATATATATATATATATACAGGTTGTCCTATCAAGACCGTATAAACTCTTCACAGCCAGATTCGTTGTATGGAATACACGAAAAAACTTTTAAGACCTGTACTTCTATGATCCATAGTTTTCGAGAAAAATGCGAAAGGGAATGTATGACGTCATATCAGGTTTACAAAAAACCCCTTTATGTGAAACACGAACATCGGTATTTGCAAAATTTTAAATAGGAAGATGTTCAAAATGTCATTTGCATTTCGTGGAAGGGTTGATTGTACACATTCCAGCATTGTACATGCACCATGGAGAGCAGCAACTAAGTCTGTTTCTGAGTAACTTTTTCAATGAATTCACTCACTCGTAGTCTGCAATGACCCGAGTGGGTCATTGCAGACTCACCCATGCCCATCTCTTGCTGGGTGAAGATCCTCCACAATGTGCTTATTGTAAAACACCTTTCACAGTGTGCACACATTTTGTCATCGTGTTGTTGTCTCAAATCAATGTATATAAAATTCTTTAAAAATTTATCGCCGAATCTTGACACAATCATCGGTGAAACGCCACATCCTGGGTTGTTTCCCTTTCTTCGCTGTACGGGTTTTTATTAGGAAATCTGAATTCTATGATTTTTTGTACGTTAATCTGTATTTCAATTTTTAATTTTCAATTTATCATTTTTTTTAAATTTCTCAATTTTCAATTTTGTTTTTTAATTTTCTTTTAATGTATTAATCTATCTTGTATATATTTGCAACTTATTATCTCCGTTTGTTTGATTTTTATGTGCTTTTATCGTTTTAACTTATAGTTTCGCCTATTTCATTCTCAAAATTCCTTTCTCCTGTGGTAATTTTCTTTTTTATCTATTACTTTGTTTTTTATTTTCGTCTTGTTTGGCGCAGTTTGTCCTTTCAGGAATTAGAGCCACTAAATTCTAACCAACCAACCAATCAATGAATTCCTTCGAATGGATGCGATCTTGGTGCCCTACCCTGCGTGTTCGATATCCAACCGATGACGCACGAGTAAGCAGAAATTTACGGGAGCTCCATCCTGTTGAAACCATAGGCCGCTAAGCACACATCATCTGGAGAAATGTCAAGCCTGAATGGTCAATTGATGAACTGCCGGTAGAGATGTAAAAAACACGGAATTTTGAAGAGGTGGGAATAATCCCGGAAATTTGGGAAGAAATCCTTTTGATAATGTTTACACACACACACACACACACACACACATATATATATATATATATATATATATATATATATGTATATATATATGTATATATATATATATATATATATATATACATATATATTATATGTATATATATATATATATATATATATATATATATATATATACATATATATGTAATATATCAAAATTATTTAACTTTAATATTTCTTCAAAAGCCTCCTCTCTCCAATTTTAATTCATTTAAATATCTTTACCAGACTCTAAATGGTTTAATCAACAGAGTATTTTCCACTTCAACATTCAACATTTTCAACATTCCTTTCTGTCATAAAACTGTAAATTTTCTGTCTATAGAGCAGTTTTTAAGCTGGTGGCAAAACATGATTTCGCGTTTTGCTGATATTGCATTTAATTCGCTTATTAAGTTGTTTTTGTTGTGGGAAAATTCTTGTTGTCAGCGCTCTTGGGTGT
>JAGEOH010000782.1:0-28163 GCA_032207245.1 Pardosa pseudoannulata | reverse complement strand
TAGGCTTGTTTAAATAGCGTAAAACACGGTTTTAGGCTATACTGGAGAGTTTCATTAACGTACTTTAAGTAGTTTCGTTAATATCGTCGAACTTGTATATTTGGACTGTTTAGACGCTAAAAGTCAATTTTGAGAAACAAGCAAATTTAAGCGAACTACTCAAGCTCTTGTCATTAGACTTGCTTAAATAGCGTAAAACACGGTTTTAGGCTATACTAGAGAGTTTCATTAACGTACTTTAAGTAGTTTCGTTAATATCGTCGAACTTGTATATTTGGCCTGTTTAGACGCTAAAAGTCAATTTTGAGAAACAAGCGATTTTAAGCGAACTACTCCAGCACTCGACATTAGACTTGCTTAAATAGCGTAAAACACGGTTTTAGGCTATACTAGAAAGTTTCATTAACGTACTTTAAGTAGTTTCGTTAATATCGTCGAACTTGTATATTTGGCCTGTTTAGACGCTAAAAGTCAATTTTGAGAAACAAGCGATTTTAAGCGAACTACTCCAGCACTCGACATTAGACTTGCTTAAATAGCGTAAAACACGGTTTTGTATATTTGGCCTGTTTAGATGCTAAAAGTCAATTTTGAGAAACAAGCGATTTTAAGCGAACTACTCAAGCTCTCGTCATTAGACTTGCTTATATAGCGTAAAACACGGTTTTAGGCTATACTAGAGAGTTTCATTAACGTACTTTAAGTAGTTTCGTTAATATCGTCGAACTTGTATATTTGGACTGTTTAGACGCTAAAAGTCAATTTTGAGAAACAAGCAAATTTAAGCGAACTACTCAAGCTCTTGTCATTAGACTTGCTTAAATAGCGTAAAACACGGTTTTAGGCTATACTAGAGAGTTTCATTAACGTACTTTAAGTAGTTTCGTTAATATCGTCGAACTTGTATATTTGGCCTGTTTAGACGCTAAAAGTCAATTTTGAGAAACAAGCTATTTTAAGCGAACTACTCAATCTCTTGTCATTAGACTTGCTTAAATAGCGTAAAACACAGTTATAGGCTATACTGGAGAGTTTCATTAACGTACTTTAAGTAGTTTCGTTAATATCGTCGAACTTGTATATTTGGCCTGTTTAGACGCTAAAAGTCATTTTTGAGAAACAAGCAAATTTAAGCGAACTACTCAAGCTCTCGTCATTAGACTTGCTTATATAGCGTGAAACACGGTTTTAGGTTATACTAGAGAGTTTCATTAACGTACTTTAAGTATTTTCGTTAATATCGTCGAACTTGTATATTTGGACTATTTAGATGCTAAAAGTCAATTTTGAGAAACAAGCGATTTTTAGCGAACTACTCAAGCTCTCGTAATTAGACGTGCTTAAATAGCGTAAAACACGGTTTTAGGCTATACTAGAGAGTTTCATTAACGTACTTTAAGTAGTTTCGTTAATATCGTCGAACATGTATATTTGGACTGTTTAGATGCTAAAAGTCAATTTTGAGAAACAAGCAAATTTAAGCGAACTACTCAAGCTCTCGTCATTAGGCTTGCTTTAATAGCGTAAAACACGGTTTTAGGCTATACTGGAGAGTTTCATTAACGTACTTTAAGTAGTTTCGTTAATATCGTCGAACTTGTATATTTGGCCTATTTAGACGCGAAAAGTCAAATTTGAGAAACAAGCGATTTTAAGCGAACTACTCAAGCTCTTGTCATTAGACTAGCTTAAATTGCGTAAAACACGGTTTTAGGCTAAAATCGCTTAAAGCTTTCGCTTAAAATCGCTTGTTTCTCAAAATTGACTTTTAGCATCTAAACAGGCCAAATATACAAAACCGTGTTTTACGCTATTTAAGCAAGTCTAATGTCGAGTGCTGGAGTAGTTCGCTTAAAATCGCTTGTTTCTCAAAATTGACCTTTAGCGTCTAAACAGGCCAAATATACAAGTTCGACGATATTAACGAAACTACTTAAAGTACGTTAATGAAACTTTCTAGTATAGCCTAAAACCGTGTTTTACGCTATTTAAGCAAGTCTAATGTCGAGTGCTGGAAAAGTTCGCTTAAAATCGCTTGTTTCTCAAAATTGACTTTTAGCGTCTAAATAGTCCAAATATACAAGTTCGACGATATTAACGAATCTACTTAAAGTACGTTAATGAAACTTTCTAGTATAGCCTAAAACCTTGTTTTACGCTATTTAAGCAAGTCTAATTTCGAGTGCTGGAGTAGATCGCTTAAAATCGCTTGTTTCTCAAAATTGACTTTTAGCGTCTAAACAGGCCAAATATACAAGTTCGACGATATTAACGAAACTACTTAAAGTACGTTAATGAAACTCTCCAGTATAGCCTAAAACTGTGTTTTACGCTATTTAAGCAAGTCTAATGACAAGAGCTTGAGTAGTTCGCTTAAAATCGCTTGTTTCTCAAAATGGACTTTTAGCGTCTAAACAGGCCAAATATACAAGTTCGACGATATTAACGAAACTACTTAAAGTACGTTAATGAAACACTCTAGTATAGCCTAAAACCGTGTTTTACGCTATTTAAGCAAGTCTAATGACAAGAGCTTGAGTAGTTCGCTTAAAATCGCTTGTTTCTCAAAATTGACTTTTAGCGTCTAAACAGGCCAAATATACAAGTTCGACGATATTAACGAAACTACTTAAAGTACGTTAATGAAACTCTCCAGTATAGCATAAAACCGTGTTTTACGCTATGTAAGCAAGTCTAATGACGAGAGCTTGAGTAGTTCGCTTAAATTTGCTTGTTTCTCAAAATTGACTTTTAGCGTCTAAACAGTCCAAATATACAAGTTCGACGATATTAACGAAACTACTTAAAGTACGTTAATGAAACACTCTAGTATAGCCTAAAACCGTGTTTTACGCTATTTAAACAAGTCTAATGACAAGAGCTTGAGTAGTTCGCTTAAAATCGCTTGTTTCTCAAAATTGACTTTTAGCGTCTAAACAGGCCAAATATACAAGTTCGACGATATTAACGAAACTACTTAAAGTACGTTAATGAAACTCTCTAGTATAGCCTAAAACCGTGTTTTACGCAATTTAAGCTAGTCTAATGACAAGAGCTTGAGTAGTTCGCTTAAAATCGCTTGTTTCTCAAATTTGACTTTTAGCGTCTAAATAGGCCAAATATACAAGTTCGACGATATTAACGAAACTACTTAAAGTACGTTAATGAAACTCTCCAGTATAGCCTAAAACCGTGTTTTACGCTATTAAAGCAAGCCTAATGACGAGAGCTTGAGTAGTTCGCTTAAATTTGCTTGTTTCTCAAAATTGACTTTTAGCGTCTAAACAGTCCAAATATACAAGTTCGACGATATTAACGAAACTACTTAAAGTACGTTAATGAAACTTCCTAGTATAGCCTAAAACCGTGTTTTACGCTGTTTAAGCAAGTCTAATGACGAGAGCTTGAGTAGTTCGCTAAAAATCGCTTGTTTCTCAAAATTGACGTTTAGCATCTAAATAGTCCAAATATACAAGTTCGACGATATTAACGAAACTACTTAAAGTACGTTAATGAAACTCTCTAGTA
Source organism: Pardosa pseudoannulata (assembly GCA_032207245.1). Taxonomy (NCBI): domain Eukaryota; kingdom Metazoa; phylum Arthropoda; class Arachnida; order Araneae; family Lycosidae; genus Pardosa; species Pardosa pseudoannulata. The sequence continues at coordinate 24,635 of JAGEOH010000782.1, read as the reverse complement.
TAACCTAAAACCGTGTTTTACGCTATATAAGCAAGTCTAATGACGAGAGCTTGAGTAGTTCGCTTAAATTTGCTTGTTTCTCAAAAATGACTTTTAGCGTCTAAACAGGCCAAATATACAAGTTCGACGATATTAACGAAACTACTTAAAGTACGTTAATGAGACTCTCCAGTATAGCCTAAAACCGTGTTTTACGCTATTTAAGCAAGCCTAATGACGAGAGCTTGAGTAGTTCGCTTAAAATCGCTTGTTTCTCAAAATTGACTTTTAGCGTCTAAGCAGGCCAATTATACAAGTTCGACGATATTAACGAAACTACTTAAAGTACGTTAATGAAACTCTCCACTATAGCCTAAAACCGTGTTTTACGCTATTTAAGCAAGTCTAATGACAAGAGATTGAGTAGTTCGCTTAAAATAGCTTGTTTCTCAAAATTGACTTTTAGCTTCTAAACAGGCCAAAAATACAAGTTCGACGATATTAACGAAACTACTTAAAGTACGTTAATGAAACTCTCTAGTATAGCCTAAAACCGTGTTTTACGCTATTTAAGCTAGTCTAATGACAAGAGCTTGAGTAGTTCGCTTAAATTTGCTTGTTTCTCAAAATTGACTTTTAGCATCTAAACAGGCCAAATATACAAAACCGTGTTTTACGCTATTTAAGCAAGTCTAATGTCGAGTGCTGGAGTAGTTCGCTTAAAATCGCTTGTTTCTCAAAATTGACCTTTAGCGTCTAAACAGGCCAAATATACAAGTTCGACGATATTAACGAAACTACTTAAAGTACGTTAATGAAACTTTCTAGTATAGCCTAAAACCGTGTTTTACGCTATTTAAGCAAGTCTAATGTCGAGTGCTGGAGTAGTTCGCTTAAAATCGCTTGTTTCTCAAAATTGACTTTTAGCGTCTAAACAGGCCAAATATACAAGTTCGACGATATTAACGAAACTACTTAAAGTACGTTAATGAAACTTTCTAGTATAGCCTAAAACCGTGTTTTCCGCTATTTAAGCAAGTCTAATGACAAGAGCTTGAGTAGTTCGCTTAAAATCGCTTGTTTCTCAAAATTGACTTTTAGTATCTAAACAGGACAAATATACAAGTTCGACCATATTAACGAAACTACTTAAAGTACGTTAATGAAACTTTCTAGTATAGCCTAAAACCGTGTTTTACGCTATTTAAGCAAGTCTAATGTCGAGTGCTGGAGTAGTTCGCTTAAAATCGCTTGTTTCTCAAAATTGACTTTTAGCGTCTAAACAGGCCAAATATTTCCGAAAACAGCGGAAAATTCGCAAAATTCAACTACAGAAAATTTACACGTTCGCGATTCTGCTCTTATAAACATAATGAATTATAATAAATATAGTATATATATCTCTTTGTCTTTAAAAGACCTACACGCTGATATGCATTGTTCCATGTTTCAACTGAAAATGGAGGAGTTATTTAGGTATATTTCCGAAAACAGCGGAAAATTCGCAAAATTCAACTACAGAAAATTTATACGTTCGCGTTTCTGCTCTTATAAACAGAATGAATTATAATAAATATAGTATCAATCTCTTCGTCTTTAAGAGACCTACACAGTGATATGCATTGTTCCATGTTTCAACAGAAAATGGAGGAGTTATTTGGGTATATTTCCGAAAACAGCGGAAAATTCGCAAAATTCAACTACAGAAAATTCACACGTTCGTGATTCTGCTCTTATAAACAGAATGAATTATAATAAATATAGTATCAATCTCTTTGTCTTTAAAAGACCTACATGGTGATATGCATTGTTCCATGTTTCAACAGAAAATGGAGGAGTTATTTGAGTATATTTCCGAAAACAGCGGAAAATTCGCAAAATTCAACTACAGAAAATCTCACGTTCGCGATTCTGCTCTTATAAACATAATGAATTATAATAAAAATAGTATCAATCCCTTCGTCTTTAAAAGACCTACACGGTGATATGAATTGTTCCATGTTTCAACAGAAAATTTAGGAGTTATTTGGGTATATTTCCGAAAACAGCGGAAAATTCGCAAAATTCAACTACAGAAAATTCACACGTTTGTGATTCTGCTCTTATAAACTGAATGAATTATAATAAATATAGTATCAATCTCTTCGTCTTTAAAAGACCTACACGTTGTTATGCATTGTTCCATGTTTCAACATTAAATTGAGGTGTTATTTGGGTATATTTCCAAAAACAGCGGAAAAATCGCAAAATTAAAATAAAGAAAATTTACACGTTCGCGATTCTGCACTTATAAACATAATGAATTATAATAAATATAGTATCAATCTCTTCGTCTTTAAAAGACATACACGGTGATATGCATTGTTCCATGTGTCAACAGAAAATGGAGGATTTATTTGGGTATATTTCCGAAAACAGCGGAAAATTCGCAAAATTCAACTACAGAAAATTTACACGTTCGTGATTCTGCTCTTATAAACAGAATGAATTATAATAAATATAGTATCAATCTCTTCGTCTTTAAAAGACCTACACGGTGATATGCATTGTTCCATGTTTCAACAGAAAATGGAGGAGTTATTTGGGTATATTTCCGAAAACAGCGGAAAATTCGCAAAATTCAACTACAGAAAATTTATACGTTCGCGATTCTGCTCTTATAAACAGAATGAATTATAATAAATATAGTATCAATCTCTTCGTCTTTAAGAGACCTACACGGTGATATGCATTGTTCCATGTTTCAACAGAAAATGGAGGAGTTATTTGAGTATATTTCCGAAAACAGCGGAAAATTCGCAAAATTCAAATACAGAAAATTCACACGTTCGTGATTCTGCTCCTATAAACAGAATGAATTATAATAAATAAAGTATCAATCTCTTCGTCTTTAAAAGACCTACACGGTGATATGCATTGTTCCATGTTTCAACAGAAAATGGAGGAGTTATTTGGGTATATTTCCGAAAACAGCGGAAAATTCGCAAAATTCAACTACAGAAAATTTACACGTTCGCGATTCTGCTCTTATAAACATAATGAATTATAATAAATATAGTATCAATCTCTTCGTCTTTAAGAGACCTACACGGTGATATGCATTGTTCAATGTTTCAACATTAAATTGAGGTGTTATTTGTATATATTTCCAAAAACAGCGGAAAAATCGCAAAATTAAAATAAAGAAAATTTACACGTTCGCGATTCTGCACTTATAAACATAATGAATTATAATAAATATAGTATCAATCTCTTCGTCTTTAAAAGACCTACACGGTGATATGCATTGTTCCATGTGTCAACAGAAAATGGAGGAGTTATTTGGGTATATTTCCGAAAACAGCGGAAAATTCGCAAAATTCAACTACAGAAAATTTACACGTTCGTGATTCTGCTCTTATAAACAGAATGAATTATAATAAATATAGTATCAATCTCTTTGTCTTTAAAAGACCTACATGGTGATATGCATTGTTCCATGTTTCAACAGAAAATGGAGGAGTTATTTGGGTATATTTCCGAAAACAGCGGAAAATTCGCAAAATTCAACTACAGAAAATTCACACGTTCGCGATTCTGTTCTTATAAACAGAATGAATTATAATAAATATAGTATCAATCTCTTCGTCTTTAAAAGACCTACACGGTGATATGCATTGTTCCATGTTTCAACAGAAAATGGAGGAGTTATTTGGGTATATTTCCGAAAACAGCGGAAAATTCGCAAAATTCAACTACAGAAAATCTCACGTTCGCGATTCTGCTCTTATAAACATAATGAATTATAATAAAAATAGTATCAATCCCTTCGTCTTTAAAAGACCTACACGGTGATATGCATTGTTCCATGTTTCAACAGAAAATGGAATAGTTATTTGGGTATATTTCCGAAAACAGCGGAAAATTCGCAAAATTCAACTACAGAAAATTCACACGTTTGTGATTCTGCTCTTATAAACTGAATGAATTATAATAAATATAGTATCAATCTCTTCGTCTTTAAAAGACCTACACGTTGTTATGCATTGTTCCATGTTTCAACATTAAATTGAGGTGTTATTTGGGTATATTTCCAAAAACAGCGGAAAAATCGCAAAATTAAAATAAAGAAAATTTACACGTTCGCGATTCTGCACTTATAAACATAATGAATTATAATAAATATAGTATCAATCTCTTCGTCTTTAAAAGACATACACGGTGATATGCATTGTTCCATGTGTCAACAGAAAATGGAATATTTATTTGGGTATATTTCCGAAAACAGCGGAAAATTCGCAAAATTCAACTACAGAAAATTTACACGTTCGTGATTCTGCTCTTATAAACAGAATGAATTATAATAAATATAGTATCAATCTCTTCGTCTTTAAAAGACCTACACGGTGATATGCATTGTTCCATGTTTCAACAGAAAATGGAGGAGTTATTTGGGTATATTTCCGAAAACAGCGGAAAATTCGCAAAATTCAACTACAGAAAATTTATACGTTCGCGATTCTGCTCTTATAAACAGAATGAATTATAATAAATATAGTATCAATCTCTTTGTCTTTAAGAGACCTACACGGTGATATGCATTGTTCCATGTTTCAACAGAAAATGGAGGAGTTATTTGGGTATATTTCCGAAAACAGCGGAAAATTCGCAAAATTCAACTACAGAAAATTTACACGTTCGCGATTCTGCTCTTATAAACAGAATGAATTATAATAAATATAGTATCAATCTCTTCGTCTTTAAAAGACCTACACGGTGATATGCATTGTTCCATGTTTCAACAGAAAATGGAGGAGTTATTTGGGTATATTTCCGAAAACAGCGAAAAATTCGCAAAATTCAACTACAGAAAATTCACACGTTCGCGATTCTGCTCTTATAAACTGAATGAATTATAATAAATATAGTATCAATCTCTTCGTCTTTAAGAGACCTACACGGTGATATGCATTGTTCCATGTTTCAACAGAAAATGGATGAGTTATTTGGGTATATTTCTGAAAACAGCGGAAAATTCGCAAAATTCAACTACAGAAAATTCACACGTTCGTGATTCTGCTCTTATAAACAGGATGAATTATAAGAAATGTAGTATCAATCTCTTCGTCTTTAAGAGACCTACACGGTGATATGCATTGTTCCATGTTTCAACATTAAATTGAGGTGTTATTTGGGTATATTTCCAAAAACAGCGGAAAAATTGCAAAATTAAAATAAAGAAAATTTACACGTTCGCGATTCTGCACTTATAAACATAATGAATTATAATAAATATAGTATCAATCTCTTCGTCTTTAAAAGACCTACACGGTGATATGCATTGTTCCATGTTTCAACAGAAAATGGAGGAGTTATTTGGGTATATTTCCGAAAACAGCGGAAAATTCGCAAAATTCAACTACAGAAAATTTACACGTTCGCGATTCTACTCTTATAAACATAATGAATTATAATAAATATAGTATCAATCTCTTCGTTTTTAAAAGACCTACACGGTGATATGCATTGTTCCATGTTTCAACATTAAATTGAGGTGTTATTTGGGTATATTTCCAAAAACAGCGGAAAAATCGCAAAATTAAAATAAAGAAAATTTACACGTTCGCGATTCTGCACTTATAAACATAATGAATTATAATAAATATAGTATCAATCTCTTTGTTTTTAAAAGACCTACACGGTGATATGCATTGTTCCATGTTTCAACAGAAAATGGAGGAGTTATTTGAGTATATTTCTGAAAACAGCGGAAAATTCGCAAAATTCAACTACAGAAAATTCACACGTTCGTGATTCTGCTCTTATAAACATAATGAATTATAATAAATATAGTATCAATCTCTTTGTCTTTAAAAGACCTACACGGTGATATGCATTGTTCCATGTTTCAACAGAAAATGGAGGAGTTATTTGAGTATATTTCTGAAAACAGCGGAAAATTCGCAAAATTCAACTACAGAAAATTCACACGTTCGTGATTCTGCTCTTATAAACAGAATGAATTATAATAAATATAGTATCAATCACTTCGTCTTTAAAAGACCTACACGGTGATATGCATTGTTCCATGTTTCAACAGAAAATGGAGGAGTTATTTGGGTATATTTCCGAAAACAGCGGAAAATTCGCAAAATTCAACTACAGAAAATTTCACGTTCGCGATTTTGCTCTTATAAACGTAATAAATTATAATAAAAAATAGTATCAATCCCTTCGTCTTTAAAAGACCTACACGGTGATATGCATTGTTCCATGTTTCAACAGAAAATTTAGGAGTTTTTTGGGTATATTTCCGAAAACAGCGGAAAATTCGCAAAATTCAACTACAGAAAATTTACACGTTCGCGATTCTGCTCTTATAAACATAATGAATTATAATAAATATAGTATCAATCTCTTCGTTTTTAAAAGACCTACACGGTGATATGCATTGTTCCATGTTTCAACAGAAAATGGAGGAGTTATTTGGGTATATTTCCGAAAACAGCGGAAAATTCGCAAAATTCAACTACAGAAAATTCACACGTTCGTGATTCTGCTCTTATAAACAGAATGAATTATAATAAATATAGTATCAATCTCTTCGTCTTTAAAAGACCTACACGGTGATATGCATTGTTCCATGTTTCAACAGAAAATGGAGGAGTTATTTGGGTATATTTCCGAAAACAGCGGAAAATTCGCAAAATTCAACTACAGAAAATTCCCACGTTCGCGATTCTGCTCTTATAAAAAGAATGAATTATAATAAATATAGTATCAATCTCTTCGTCTTTAAGAGACCTACACGGTGATATGCATTGTTCCATGTTTCAACAGAAAATGGAGGAGTTATTTGGGTATATTTCCGAAAACAGCGGAAAATTCGCAAAATTCAACTACAGAAAATTTACACTTTCGCGATTCTGCTCTTATAAACATAATGAATTATAATAAATATAGTATTAATCTCTTCGTCTTTAACAGACCTACACGCTGATATGCATTAATCCATGTTTCAAAAGAAAATGGAGGAGTTATTTTGATATATTTCGGAAAACAGCGGAAAATTCGCAAAATTCAACTACAGAAAATTTACACGTTCGCGATTCTGCTCTTATAAACAGAATGAATTATAATAAATATAGTATCAAACTCTTCGTCTTTAAAAGACCTACACGGTGATATGCAATGTTCCATGTTTCATAAGAAAATGGAGGAGTTATTTAGGTATATTTCCGAAAACAGCGGAAAATTCGAAAAATTCAACTACAGAAAATTTACACGTTCGCGATTCTGCTCTTATAAACATAATGAATTATAATAAATATAGTATCAATCTCTTTGTCTTTAAAAGACCTACACGGTGATATGCATTGTTCCATGTTTCAACAGAAAATGTAGGAGTTATTTGAGTATATTTCCGAAAACAGCGGAAAATTCGCAAAATTCAACTACAGAAAATTCACACTTTCGTGATTCTGCTCTTATAAACAGAATGAATTATAATAAATATAGTACCAATCTCTCCGTCTTTAAAAGACCTACACGGTGATATGCATTGTTCCATGTTTCAACAGAAAATGGAGGAGTTATTTGGGTATATTTCCGAAAACAGCGAAAAATTCGCAAAATTCAACTACAGAAAATTCACACGTTCGCGATTCTGCTCTTATAAACTGAATGAATTATAATAAATATAGTATCAATCTCTTCGTCTTTAAGAGACCTACACGGTGATATGCATTGTTCCATGTTTCAACAGAAAATGGAGCAGTTATTTGGGTATATTTCCGAAAACAGCGGAAAATTCGCAAAATTCAACTACAGAAAATTCACACGTTCGTGATTCTGCTCTTATAAACAGGATGAATTATAATAAATATAGTATCAATCTCTTCGTCTTTAAAAGACCTACACGGTGATATGCATTGTTCCATGTTTCAACAGAAAATGGAGGAGTTATTTGAGTATATTTCTGAAAACAGCGGAAAATTCGCAAAATTCAACTACAGAAAATTCACACGTTCGCGATTCTGCTCTTATAAACATAATGAATTATAATAAATATAGTATCAATCTCTTCGTCTTTAAAAGACCTACACGGTGATATGCATTGTTCCATGTTTCAACAGAAAATGGAGGAGTTATTTGGGTATATTTCCGAAAACAGCGGAAAATTCGCAAAATTCAACTACAGAAAATTTCACGTTCGCGATTTTGCTCTTATAAACATAATGAATTATAATAAAAATAGTATCAATCCCTTCGTCTTTAAAAGACCTACACGGTGATATGCATTGTTCCATGTTTCAACAGAAAATGGAGGAGTTATTTGGGTATATTTCCGAAAACAGCGGAAAATTCGCAAAATTCAACTACAGAAAATTTACACGTTCGCGATTCTGCTCTTTTAAACATAATGAATTATAATAAATATAGTATCAATCTCTTCGTCTTTAAAATACCTACACGGTGATATGCATTGTTCCATGTTTCAACAGAAAATGGAGGAGTTATTTGGGTATATTTCCGAAAACAGCGGAAAATTCGCAAAATTCAACTACAGAAAATTCACACGTTCGCGATTCTGCTCTTATAAACATAATGAATTATAATAAATATAGTATCAATCTCTTCGTCTTTAAAAGACCTACACGGTGATATGCATTGTTCCATGTTTCAACAGAAAATGGAGGAGTTATTTGGGTATATTTCCGAAAACAGCGGAAAATTCGCAAAATTCAACTACAGAAAATTCCCACGTTCGCGATTCTGCTCTTATAAACATAATGAATTATAATAAATATAGTATCAATCTCTTTGTCTTTAAAAGACCTACACGGTGATATGCATTCTTCCATGTTTCAACAGAAAATGGAGGAGTTATTTGGGTATATTTCCGAAAACAGCGGAAAATTCGCAAAATTCAACTACAGAAAATTTACACGTTCGCGATTCTGCTCTTATAAACATAATGAATTATAATAAATATAGTATCAATCTCTTTGTCTTTAAAAGACCTACACGGTGATATGCATTGTTCCATGTTTCAACAGAAAATGGAGGAGTTATTTGGGTATATTTCCGAAAACAGCGGAAAATTCGCAAAATTCAACTACAGAAAATTTACACTTTCGCGATTCTGCTCTTATAAACAGAATGAATTATAATAAATATAGTATCAATCTCTTTTCTTCTTTAAAAGACCTACACGGTGATATGCATTGTTCCATGTTTCAACAGAAAATGGAGGAGTTATTTTGGTATATTTCCGAAAACAGCGGAAAATTCGCAAATTTCAACTACAGAAAATTTCACACGTTCGCGATTCTGCTCTTATAAACAGAATGAATTATAATAAATATAGTATCAATCTCTTCGTCTTTAAAAGACCTACACGGTGATATGCATTGTTCCATGTGTCAACAGAAAATTTAGGAGGTTTTTGGGTATATTCCCGAAAACAGCGGAAAAATTCGCAAAATTCAACTACAGAAAATTTACGTTCGCGATTCTGCTCTTATAAACATAATGAATTATAATAAATATAGTATCAATCTCTTCGTTCTTTAAAAGACCTACACGGTGATATGCATTGTTCCATGTTTCAACAGAAAATGGAGGAGTTATTTGGGTATATTTCCGAAAACAGCGGAAAATTCGCAAAATTCAACTACAGAAAATTTACACGTTCGCGATTCTGCTCTTATAAACAGAATGAATTATAATAAATATAGTATCAATCTCTTCGTCTTTAAAAGACCTACACGGTGATATGCATTGTTCCATGTTTCAACAGAAAATGGAGGAGTTATTTGGGTATATTTCCGAAAACAGCGGAAAATTCGCAAAATTCAACTACAGAAAATTCCCACGTTCGCGATTCTGCTCTTATAAACATAATGAATTATAATAAATATAGTATCAATCTCTTTGTCTTTAAAAGACCTACACGGTGATATGCATTGTTCCATGTTTCAACAGAAAATGGAGGAGTTATTTGAGTATATTTCCGAAAACAGCGAAAAATTCGCAAAATTCAAATACAGAAAATTAACGCGTTCGCGATTCTGCTCTTATAAACATAATGAATTATAATAAATATAGTATCAATCTCTTTGTCTTTAAAAGACCTACACGGTGATATGCATTGTTCCATGTTTCAACAGAAAATGGAGGAGTTATTTGGGTATATTTCCGAAAACAGCGGAAAATTCGCAAAATTCAACTACAGAAAATTTACACGTTCGCGATTCTGCTCTTATAAACATAATGAATTATAATAAATATAGTATCAATCTCTTTGTCTTTAAAAGACCTACACGGTGATATGCATTGTTCCATGTTTCAACAGAAAATGGAGGAGTTATTTGAGTATATTTCCGAAAACAGCGAAAAATTCGCAAAATTCAAATACAGAAAATTCACACGTTCGCGATTCTGCTCTTATGAACATAATGAATTATAATAAATATAGTATCAATCTGTTCGTCTTTAAAAGACCTACACGGTGATATGCATTGTTCCATGTTTCAACAGAAAATGGAGGAGTTATTTGGGTATATTTCCGAAAACAGCGGAAAATTCGCAAAATTCAACTACAGAAAATTTTTACGTTCGCGATTCTACTCTTATAAACATAATGAATTATAATAAATATAGTATCAATCTCTTCGTCTTTAAAAGACCTACACGGTGATATGCATTGTTCCATGTTTCAACATTAAATTGAGGTGTTATTTGGGTATATTTCTGAAAACAGCGGAAAATTCGCAAAATTCAACTACAGAAAATTTCACGTTCGCGATTTTGCTCTTATAAACATAATGAATTATAATAAAAATAGTATCAATCCCTTCGTCTTTGAAAGACCTACACGGTGATATGCATTGTTCCATGTTTCAACAGAAAATGGAGGAGTTATTTGGGTATATTTCCGAAAACAGCGGAAAATTCGCAAAATTCAACTACAGAAAATTTACACGTTCGCGATTCTGCTCTTATAAACATAATGAATTATAATAAATATAGTATCAATCTCTTCGTCTTTAAAAGACCTACACGGTGATATGCATTGTTCCATGTTTCAACAGAAAATGGAGGAGTTATTTGGGTATATTTCCGAAAACAGCGGAAAATTCGCAAAATTCAACTACAGAAAATTTTTACGTTCGCGATTCTACTCTTATAAACATAATGAATTATAATAAATATAGTATCAATCTCTTCGTCTTTAAAAGACCTACACGGTGATATGCATTGTTCCATGTTTCAACATTAAATTGAGGTGTTATTTGGGTATATTTCCAAAAACAGCGGAAAAATCACAAAATTAAAATAAAGAAAATTTACACGTTCGCGATTCTGCTCTTATAAACAGAATGAATTATAATAAATATAGTATCAATCTCTTCGACTTTAAAAGACCTACACGGTGATATGCATTGTTCCATGTTTCAACAGAAAATGGAGGAGTTATTTGGGTATATTTCCGAAAACAGCGGAAAATTCGCAAAATTCAACTACAGAAAATTCACACGTTCGTGATTCTGCTCTTATAAACAGAATGAATTATAATAAATATAGTATCAATCTCTTCGTCTTTAAAAGACCTACACGGTGATATGCATTGTTCCATGTTTCAACAGAAAATGGAGGAGTTATTTGGGTATATTTCCGAAAACAGCGGAAAATTCGCAAAATTCAACTACAGAAAATTTCACGTTCGCGATTTTGCTCTTATAAACATAATGAATTATAATAAAAATAGTATCAATCTCTTCGTCTTTAAAAGACCTACACGGTGATATGCATTGTTCCATGTTTCAACAGAAAATTTAGGAGTTTTTTGGGTATATTTCCGAAAACAGCGGAAAATTCGCAAAATTCAACTACAGAAAATTTACACGTTCGCGATTCTGCTCTTATAAACATAATGAATTATAATAAATATAGTATCAATCTCTTCGTCTTTAAGAGACCTACACGGTGATATGCATTGTTCCATGTTTCAACAGAAAATGGAGGAGTTATTTGCGTATATTTCCGAAAACAGTGGAAAATTCGCAAAATTCAACTACAGAAAATTAACACTTTCGCGATTCTGCTCTTATAAACAGAATGAATTATAATAAATATAGTATCAATCTCTTCGTCTTTAAAAGACCTACACGGTGATATGCATTGTTCCATGTTTCAACAGAAAATGGAGGAGTTATTTAGGTATATTTCCGAAAACAGCGGAAAATTCGCAAAATTCAACTACAGAAAATTTACACTTTCGCGATTCTGCTCTTATAAACAGAATGAATTATAATAAATATAGTATCAATCTCTTCGTCTTTAAGAGACCTACACGTTGATATGCATTGTTCCATGTTTCAACAGAAAATGGAGGAGTTATTTAGGTATATTTCCGAAAACAGCGGAAAATTCGCAAAATTCAACTACAGAAAATTTTTATGTTCGCTATTCTGCTCTTCTAAACAGAATGAATTATAAAAAATATAGTATCAATCTCTTCGTCTTTAAAAGACCTACACGGTGATATGCATTGTTCCATGTTTCAACAGAAAATGGAGGAGTTATTTGGGTATATTTCCGAAAACAGCGGAAAATTCGCAAAATTCAACGACAGAAAATTCACACGTTCGTGATTCTGCTCTTATAAACAGATTGAATTATAATAAATATAGTATCAATCTCTTCGTCTTTAAAAGACCTACACGGTGATATGCATTGTTCCATGTTTCAACAGAAAATGGAGGAGTTATTTGGGTATATTTCCGAAAACAGCGGAAAATTCGCAAAATTCAACTACAGAAAATTTCCACGTTCGCGATTCTGCTCTTATAAACATAATGAATTATAATAAATATAGTATCAATCTCTTCGTCTTTAAAAGACCTACACGGTGATATGCATTGTTCCATGTTTCAACAGAAAATGGAGGAGTTTTTTAGGTATATTGCCGAAAACAGCGGAAAATTCGCAAAATTCAATATCAAAAAATTTACACGTTCGCGATTCTGCTCTTATAAACATAATGAATTATAATAAATATAGTATCAATCTCTTCGTCTTTAAAAGACCTACACGGTGATATGCATTGTTCCATGTTTCAACAGAAAATGGAGGAGTTATTTGGGTATATTTCCGAAAACAGCGGAAAATTCGCAAAATTCAACTACAGAAAATTCACACGTTCGCGATTCTGCTCTTATAAACATAATGAATTATAATAAATATAGTATCAATCTGTTCGTCTTTAAAAGACCTACACGGTGATATGCATTGTTCCATGTTTCAACAGAAAATGGAGGAGTTATTTGGGTATATTTCCGAAAACAGCGGAAAATTCGCAAAATTCAACTACAGAAAATTTTTACGTTCGCGATTCTACTCTTATAAACAGAATGAATTATAATAAATATAGTATCAATCACTTCGTCTTTAAAAGACCTACACGGTGATATGCATTGTTCCATATTTCAACAGAAAATGGAGGAGTTATTTGGGTATATTTCCGAAAACAGCGGAAAATTCGCAAAATTCAACTACAGAAAATTTACACGTTCGCGATTCTGCTCTTATAAACATAATGAATTATAATAAAAAATAGTATCAATCCCTTCGTCTTTAAAAGACCTACACGGTGATATGCATTGTTCCATGTTTCAACAGAAAATGGAGGAGTTATTTGGGTATATTTCCGAAAACAGCGGAAAATTCGCAAAATTCAACTACAGAAAATTTACACGTTCGCGATTCTGCTCTTATAAACATAATGAATTATAATAAATATAGTATCAATCTCTTCGTCTTTAAAAGACCTACACGGTGATATGCATTGTTCCATGTTTCAACAGAAAATGGAGGAGTTATTTGGGTATATTTCCGAAAACAGCGGAAAATTCGCAAAATTCAACTACAGAAAATTTACACGTTCGCGATTCTGCTCTTATAAACATAATGAATTATAATAAATATAGTATCAATCTGTTCGTCTTTAAAAGACCTACACGGTGATATGCATTGTTCCATGTTTCAACAGAAAATGGAGGAGTTATTTGGGTATATTTCCGAAAACAGCGGAAAATTCGCAAAATTCAACTACAGAAAATTTTTACGTTCGCGATTCTGCTCTTATAAACATAATGAATTATAATAAATATAGTATCAATCTCTTCGTCTTTAAAAGACCTACACGGTGATATGCATTGTTCCATGTTTCAACAGAAAATGGAGGAGTTATTTGGGTATATTTCCGAAAACAGCGGAAAATTCGCAAAATTCAACGACAGAAAATTCACACGTTCGTGATTCTGCTCTTATAAACAGAATGAATTATAATAAATATAGTATCAATCTCTTCGTCTTTAAAAGACCTACACGGTGATATGCATTGTTCCATGTTTCAACAGAAAATGGAGGAGTTATTTGGGTATATTTCCGAAAACAGCGGAAAATTCGCAAAATTCAACTACAGAAAATTTCACGTTCGCGATTTTGCTCTTATAAACATAATGAATTATAATAAATATAGTATCAATCTCTTCGTCTTTAAAAGACCTACACGGTGATATGCATTGTTCCATGTTTCAACAGAAAATGGAGGAGTTATTTGAGTATATTTCCGAAAACAGCGAAAAATTCGCAAAATTCAAATACAGAAAATTAACGCGTTCGCGATTCTGCTCTTATAAACATAATGAATTATAATAAATATAGTATCAATCTCTTCGTCTTTAAAAGACCTACACGGTGATATGCATTGTTCCATGTTTCAACAGAAAATGGAGGAGTTATTTGGGTATATTTCCGAAAACAGCGGAAAATTCGCAAAATTCAACTACAGAAAATTCACACGTTCGCGATTCTGCTCTTATAAACATAATGAATTATAATAAATATAGTATCAATCTGTTCGTCTTTAAAAGACCTACACGGTGATATGCATTGTTCCATGTTTCAACAGAAAATGGAGGAGTTATTTGGGTATATTTCCGAAAACAGCGGAAAATTCGCAAAATTCAACTACAGAAAATTTTTACGTTCGCGATTCTACTCTTATAAACATAATGAATTATAATAAATATAGTATCAATCTCTTCGTTTTTAAAAGACCTACACGGTGATATGCATTGTTCCATGTTTCAACATTAAATTGATTTGTTATTTGGGTATATTTCCAAGAACAGCGGAAAAATCGCAAAATTCAACTACAGAAAATTTCACGTTCGCGATTTTGCTCTTATAAACATAATGAATTATAATAAAAATAGTATCAATCCCTTCGTCTTTAAAAGACCTACACGGTGATATGCATTGTTCCATGTTTCAACAGAAAATGGAGGAGTTATTTGGGTATATTTCCGAAAACAGCGGAAAATTCGCAAAATTCAACTACAGAAAATTTACACGTTCGCGATTCTGCTCTTATAAACATAATGAATTATAATAAATATAGTATCAATCTCTTCGTCTTTAAAAGACCTACACGGTGATATGCATTGTTCCATGTTTCAACAGAAAATGGAGGAGTTATTTGGGTATATTTCCGAAAACAGCGGAAAATTCGCAAAATTCAACTACAGAAAATTTACACGTTCGCGATTCTGCTCTTATAAACATAATGAATTATAATAAATATAGTATCAATCTCTTCGTCTTTAAAAGACCTACACGGTGATATGCATTGTTCCATGTGTCAACAGAAAATGTAGGAGTTATTTGGGTATATTTCCGAAAACAGCGGAAAATTCGCAAAATTCAACTACAGAAAATTTACACGTTCGCGATTCTGCTCTTATAAACATAATGAATTATAATAAATATAGTATCAATCTCTTCGTTTTTAAAATACCTACACGGTGATATGCATTGTTCCATGTTTCAACAGAAAATGGAGGAGTTATTTGGGTATATTTCCGAAAACAGCGGAAAATTCGCAAAATTCAACTACAGAAAATTTCACGTTCGCGATTCTGCTCTTATAAACAGTATGAATTATAATAAATATAGTATCAATCTCTTCGTCTTTAAAAGACCTACACGGTGATATGCATTGTTCCATGTTTCAACAGAAAATGGAGGAGTTATTTGGGTATATTTCCGAAAACAGCGGAAAATTCGCAAAATTCAACTACAGAAAATTTACACGTTCGCGATTCTGCTCTTATAAACATAATGAATTATAATAAATATAGTATCAATCTCTTTGTCTTTAAAAGACCTACACGGTGATATGCATTGTTCCATGTTTCAACAGAAAATGGAGGAGTTATTTGAGTATATTTCCGAAAACAGCGAAAAATTCGCAAAATTCAACTACAGAAAATTCACACGTTCGCGATTCTGCTCTTATAAACAGAATGAATTATAATAAATATAGTATCAATCTCTTCGTCTTTAAAAGACCTACACGGTGATATGCATTGTTCCATGTTTCAACAGAAAATGGAGGAGTTATTTGGGTATATTTCCGAAAACAGCGGAAAATTCGAAAAATTCAACTACAGAAAATTCACACGTTCGCGATTCTGCTCTTATAAACAGAATGAATTATAATAAATATAGTATCAATCTCTTCGTCTTTAAAAGACCTACACGGTGATATGCATTGTTCCATGTTTCAACAGAAAATGGAGGAGTTATTTGGGTATATTTCCGAAAACAGCGGAAAATTCGCAAAATTCAACTACAGAAAATTTACACGTTCGCGATTCTGCTCTTATAAACATAATGAATTATAATAAATATAGTATCAATCTCTTCGTCTTTAAAAGACCTACACGGTGATATGCATTGTTCCATGTTTCAACAGAAAATGGAGGAGTTTTTTGGGTATATTTCCGAAAACAGCGGAAAATTCGCAAAATTCAACTACAGAAAATTTACACGTTCGCGATTCTGCTCTTATAAACATAATGAATTATAATAAATATAGTATCAATCTCTTCGTTTTTAAAATACCTACACGGTGATATGCATTGTTCCATGTTTCAACAGAAAATGGAGGAGTTATTTGTGTATATTTCCGAAAACAGCGGAAAATTCGCAAATTTAAACTACAGAAAATTCCCACGGTCGCGATTCTGCTCTTATAAACAGAATGAATTATAATAAATATAGTATCAATCTGTTCGTCTTTAAAAGACCTACACGGTGATATGCATTGTTCCATGTTTCAACAGAAAATGGAGGAGTTATTTGGGTATATTTCCGAAAACAGCGGAAAATTCGCAAAATTCAACTACAGAAAATTTACACGTTCGCGATTCTGCTCTTATAAACAGAATGAATTATAATAAATATAGTATCAATCTCTTCGTCTTTAAAAGACCTACACGGTGATATGCATTGTTCCATGTTTGAACAGAAAATGGAGGAGTTATTTGGGTATATTTCCGAAAACAGCGGAAAATTCGCAAAATTCAACTACAGAAAATTTACACGTTCGCGATTCTGCTCTTATAAACAGAATGAATTATAATAAGTATAGTATCAATCACTTCGTCTTTAAAAGACCTACACGGTGATATGCATTGTTCCATGTTTCAACATTAAATTGAGGTGTTATTTGGGTATATTTCCAAAAACAGCGGAAAAATTGCAAAATTCAACTACAGAAAATTTACACGTTCGCGATTCTGCTCTTATAAACATAATGAATTATAATAAATATAGTATCAATCTCTTCGTCTTTAAAAAACCTACACGGTGATATGCATTGTTCCATGTTTCAACAGAAAATGGAGGAGTTATTTGGGTATATTTCCGAAAACAGCGGAAAATTCGCAAAATTCAACTACAGAAAATTTACACGTTCGCGATTCTGCTCTTATAAAAAGAAAGAATTATAATAAATATAGTATCAATCTCTTCGTCTTTAAAAGACCTACACGGTGATATGCATTGTTCCATGTTTCAACAGAAAATGGAGGAGTTATTTGGGTATATTTCCGAAAACAGCGGAAAAATTGCAAAATTAAAATAAAGAAAATTTACACGTTCGCGATTCTGCTCTTATAAACATAATGAATTATAATAAATATAGTATCAATCTCTTCGTCTTTAAGAGACCTACACGGTGATATGCATTGTTCCATGTTTCAACATAAAATGGAGGAGTTATTTGGGTATATTTCCGAAAACAGCGGAAAATTCGCAAAATTCAACTACAGAAAATTTACACGTTCGCGATTCTGCTCTTATAAACATAATGAATTATAATAAATATAGTATCAATCTCTTCGTCTTTAAAAGACCTACACGGTGATATGCATTGTTCCATGTTTCAACAGAAAATGGAGGAGTTATTTGGGTATATTTCCGAAAACAGCGGAAAATTCGCAAAATTCAACTACAGAAAATTTCACACGTTCGCGATTCTGCTCTTATAAACAGAATGAATTATAATAAATATAGTATCAATCTCTTCGTCTTTAAGAGACCTACACGGTGATATGCATTGTTCCATGTTTCAACAGAAAATGGAGGAGTTATTTGGGTATATTTCCGAAAACAGCGGAAAATTCGCAAAATTCAACTACAGAAAATTTCACACGTTCGCGATTCTGCTCTTATAAACAGAATGAATTATAATAAATATAGTATCAATCTCTTCGTCTTTAAAAGACCTACACGGTGATATGCATTGTTCCATGTTTCAACAGAAAATGGAGGAGTTATTTGGGTATATTTCCGAAAACAGCGGAAAAATTCGCAAAATTCAACTACAGAAAATTTACACGTTCGCGATTCTGCTCTTATAAACATAATGAATTATAATAAATATAGTATCAATCTCTTCGTCTTTAAAAGACCTACACGGTGATATGCATTGTTCCATGTTTCAACAGAAAATGGAGGAGTTATTTGGGTATATTTCCGAAAACAGCGGAAAATTCGCAAAATTCAACTACAGAAAATTTACACGTTCGCGATTCTGCTCTTATAAACATAATGAATTATAATAAATATAGTATCAATCTCTTCGTCTTTAAAAGACCTACACGGTGATATGCATTGTTCCATGTTTCAACAGAAAATGGAGGAGTTATTTGGGTATATTTCCGAAAACAGCGGAAAATTCGCAAAATTCAACTACAGAAAATTTACACGTTCGCGATTCTGCTCTTATAAACATAATGAATTATAATAAATATAGTATCAATCTCTTCGTCTTTAAAAGACCTACACGGTGATATGCATTGTTCCATGTTTCAACAGAAAATTGGAGGAGTTATTTGGGTATATTTCCGAAAACAGCGGAAAATTCGCAAAATTCAACTACAGAAAATTTACACGTTCGCGATTCTGCTCTTATAAACATAATGAATTATAATAAATATAGTATCAATCTCTTCGTCTTTAAAAGACCTACACGGTGATATGCATTGTTCCATGTTTCAACAGAAAATGGAGGAGTTATTTGGGTATATTTCCGAAAACAGCGGAAAATTCGCAAAATTCAACTACAGAAAATTTACACGTTCGCGATTCTGCTCTTATAAACATAATGAATTATAATAAATATAGTATCAATCTCTTCGTCTTTAAAAGACCTACACGGTGATATGCATTGTTCCATGTTTCAACAGAAAATGGAGGAGTTATTTGGGTATATTTCCGAAAACAGCGGAAAATTCGCAAAATTCAACTACAGAAAATTTACACGTTCGCGATTCTGCTCTTATAAACATAATGAATTATAATAAATATAGTATCAATCTCTTCGTCTTTAAAAGACCTACACGGTGATATGCATTGTTCCATGTTTCAACAGAAAATGGAGGAGTTATTTGGGTATATTTCCGAAAACAGCGGAAAATTCGCAAAATTCAACTACAGAAAATTTACACGTTCGCGATTCTGCTCTTATAAACAGAATGAATTATAATAAATATAGTATCATAATCTTCGTCTTTAAAAGACCTACACGGTGATATGCATTGTTCCATGTTTCAACAGAAAATGGAGGAGTTATTTGGGTATATTTCCGAAAACAGCGG
The DNA here is from genome assembly GCA_032207245.1 of Pardosa pseudoannulata. Taxonomy (NCBI): domain Eukaryota; kingdom Metazoa; phylum Arthropoda; class Arachnida; order Araneae; family Lycosidae; genus Pardosa; species Pardosa pseudoannulata. The sequence continues at coordinate 4,659 of JAGEOH010000782.1, read as the reverse complement.
AAAATTCGCAAAATTCAACTACAGAAAATTTACACGTTCGCGATTCTGCTCTTATAAACATAATGAATTATAATAAATATAGTATCAATCTCTTCGTCTTTAAGAGACCTACACGGTGATATGCATTGTTCCATGTTTCAACATTAAATTGAGGTGTTATTTGGGTATATTTCCAAAAACAGCGGAAAAATCGCAAAATTAAAATAAAGAAAATTTACACGTTCGCGATTCTGCTCTTATAAACATAATAAATTATAATAAATATAGTATCAATCTCTTCGTCTTTAAGAGACCTACACGGTGATATGCATTGTTCCATGTTTCAACAGAAAATGGAGGAGTTATTTGGGTATATTTCCGAAAACAGCGGAAAATTTGCAAAATTCAACTACAGAAAATTTACACGTTCGCGATTCTGCTCTTATAAACATAATGAATTATAATAAATATAGTATCAATCTCTTTGTCTTTAAGAGACCTACACGGTGATATGCATTTTTCCATGTTTCAACAGAAATTGGAGGAGTTATTTGGGTATATTTCCGAAAACAGCGGAAAATTCGCAAAATTCAACTACAGAAAATTTACACGTTCGCGATTCTGCATTTATAAACATAATGAATTATAATAAATATAGTATCAATCTCTTCGTCTTTAAAAGACCTACACGGTGATATGCATTGTTCCATGTTTCAACAGAAAATTTAGGAGTTTTTTGGGTATATTTCCGAAAACAGCGGAAAATTCGCAAAATTCAACTACAGAAAATTTACACGTTCGCGATTCTGCTCTTATAAACATAATGAATTATAATAAATATAGTATCAATCTCTTTGTCTTTAAAAGACCTACACGGTGATATGCATTGTTCCATGTTTCAACAGAAAATGGAGGAGTTATTTGGGTATATTTCCGAAAACAGCGGAAAATTCGCAAAATTCAACTACAGAAAATTCACACGTTCGCGATTCTGCTCTTATAAACATAATGAATTATAATAAATATAGTATCAATCTCTTCGTCTTTAAAAGACCTACACGGTGATATGCATTGTTCCATGTTTCAACAGAAAATGGAGGAGTTATTTGGGTATATTTCCGAAAACAGCGGAAAATTCGCAAAATTCAACTACAGAAAATTTACACGTTCGCGATTCTGCTCTTATAAACATAATGAATTATAATAAATATAGTATCAATCTCTTCGTCTTTAAAAGACCTACACGGTGATATGCATTGTTCCATGTTTCAACAGAAAATGGAGGAGTTATTTGGGTATATTTCCGAAAACAGCGGAAAATTCGCAAAATTCAACTACAGAAAATTTACACGTTCGCGATTCTGCTCTTATAAACATAATGAATTATAATAAATATAGTATCAATCTCTTCGTCTTTAAAAGACCTACACGGTGATATGCATTGTTCCATGTTTCAACAGAAAATGGAGGAGTTATTTGGGTATATTTCCGAAAACAGCGGAAAATTCGCAAAATTCAACTACAGAAAATTTACACGTTCGCGATTCTGCTCTTATAAACATAATGAATTATAATAAATATAGTATCAATCTCTTCGTTTTTAAAATACCTACACGGTGATATGCATTGTTCCATGTTTCAACAGAAAATGGAGGAGTTATTTGGGTATATTTCCGAAAACAGCGGAAAATTCGCAAAATTCAACTACAGAAAAATTAACACGTTCGCGATTCTGCTCTTATAAACATAATGAATTATAATAAATATAGTATCAATCTCTTCGTCTTTAAAAGACCTACACGGTGATATGCATTGTTCCATGTTTCAACAGAAAATGGAGGAGTTATTTGGGTATATTTCCGAAAACAGCGGAAAATTCGCAAAATTCAACTACAGAAAATTTACACGTTCGCGATTCTGCTCTTATAAACATAATGAATTATAATAAATATAGTATCAATCTCTTCGTCTTTAAAAGACCTACACGGTGATATGCATTGTTCCATGTTTCAACAGAAAATGGAGGAGTTATTTGGGTATATTTCCGAAAACAGCGGAAAATTCGCAAAATTCAACTACAGAAAATTTACACGTTCGCGATTCTGCTCTTATAAACATAATGAATTATAATAAATATAGTATCAATCTCTTCGTCTTTAAAAGACCTACACGGTGATATGCATTGTTCCATGTTTCAACAGAAAATGGAGGAGTTATTTGGGTATATTTCCGAAAACAGCGGAAAATTCGCAAAATTCAACTACAGAAAATTTACACGTTCGCGATTCTGCTCTTATAAACATAATGAATTATAATAAATATAGTATCAATCTCTTCGTCTTTAAAAGACCTACACGGTGATATGCATTGTTCCATGTTTCAACAGAAAATGGAGGAGTTATTTGGGTATATTTCCGAAAACAGCGGAAAATTCGCAAAATTCAACTACAGAAAATTTACACGTTCGCGATTCTGCTCTTATAAACATAATGAATTATAATAAATATAGTATCAATCTCTTCGTCTTTAAAAGACCTACACGGTGATATGCATTGTTCCATGTTTCAACAGAAAATGGAGGAGTTATTTGGGTATATTTCCGAAAACAGCGGAAAATTCGCAAAATTCAACTACAGAAAATTTACACGTTCGCGATTCTGCTCTTATAAACATAATGAATTATAATAAATATAGTATCAATCTCTTTGTCTTTAAAAGACCTACACGGTGATATGCATTGTTCCATGTTTCAACAGAAAATGGAGGAGTTATTTGGGTATATTTCCGAAAACAGCGGAAAATTCGCAAAATTCAACTACAGAAAATTACACGTTCGCGATTCTGCTCTTATAAACATAATGAATTATAACAAATATAGTATCAATCTCTTCGTCTTTAAGAGACCTACACGGTGATATGCATTGTTCCATGTTTCAACAGAAAATGGAGGAGTTATTTGGGTATATTTCCGAAAACAGCGGAAAATTCGCAAAATTCAACTACAGAAAATTTACACGTTCGCGATTCTGCTCTTATAAACATAATGAATTATAATAAATATAGTATCAATCTCTTCGTCTTTAAAAGACCTACACGGTGATATGCATTGTTCCATGTTTCAACAGAAAATGGAGGAGTTATTTGGGTATATTTCCGAAAACAGCGGAAAATTCGCAAAATTCAACTACAGAAAATTTACACGTTCGCGATTCTGCTCTTATAAACATAATGAATTATAATAAATATAGTATCAATCTCTTCGTCTTTAAAAGACCTACACGGTGATATGCATTGTTCCATGTTTCAACAGAAAATGGAGGAGTTATTTGGGTATATTTCCGAAAACAGCGGAAAATTCGCAAAATTCAACTACAGAAAATTTACACGTTCGCGATTCTGCTCTTATAAACATAATGAATTATAATAAATATAGTATCAATCTCTTTGTCTTTAAAAGACCTACACGGTGATATGCATTGTTCCATGTTTCAACAGAAAATGGAGGAGTTATTTGGGTATATTTCCGAAAACAGCGAAAAATTCGCAAAATTCAACTACAGAAAATTCACACGTTCGTGATTCTGCTCTTATAAACATAATGAATTATAATAAATATAGTATCAATCTCTTCGTCTTTAAAAGACCTACACGGTGATATGCATTGTTCCATGTTTCAACAGAAAATGGAGGAGTTATTTGGGTATATTTCCGAAAACAGCGGAAAATTCGCAAAATTCAACTACAGAAAATTTACACGTTCGCGATTCTGCTCTTATAAACATAATGAATTATAATAAATATAGTATCAATCTCTTCGTCTTTAAAAGACCTACACGGTGATATGCATTGTTCCATGTTTCAACAGAAAATGGAGGAGTTATTTGGGTATATTTCCGAAAACAGCGGAAAATTCGCAAAATTCAACTACAGAAAATTTACACGTTCGCGATTCTGCTCTTATAAACATAATGAATTATAATAAATATAGTATCAATCTCTTCGTCTTTAAAAGACCTACACGGTGATATGCATTGTTCCATGTTTCAACAGAAAATGGAGGAGTTATTTGGGTATATTTCCGAAAACAGCGGAAAATTCGCAAAATTCAACTACAGAAAATTTACACGTTCGCGATTCTGCTCTTATAAACATAATGAATTATAATAAATATAGTATCAATCTCTTCGTTTTTTAAATACCTACACGGTGATATGCATTGTTCCATGTTTCAACAGAAAATGGAGGAGTTATTTGGGTATATTTCCGAAAACAGCGGAAAATTCGCAAAATTCAACTACAGAAAATTTACACGTTCGCGATTCTGCTCTTATAAACAGAATGAATTATAATAAATATAGTATCAATCTCTTCGTCTTTAAAAGACCTACACGGTGATATGCATTGTTCCATGTTTCAACATTAAATTGAGGTGTTATTTGGGTATATTTCCAAAAACAGCGGAAAAAATTGCAAAATTAAAATAAAGAAAATTTACACGTTCGCGATTCTACACTTATAAACATAATGAATTATAATAAATAAAGTAACAATCTCTTCGTCTTTGAAAGACCTACACGGTGATATGCATTGTTCCATGTTTCAACAGAAAATGGAGGAGTTATTTGGGTATATTTCCGAAAACAGCGGAAAATTCGCAAAATTCAACTACAGAAAATTTAC
>JAGEOH010000781.1:17500-28190 GCA_032207245.1 Pardosa pseudoannulata | reverse complement strand
AGTTAGCTTGGTAGGAAATACTTATGTTATTTTCGATATTCACAGTCACTAAAACTTCGAAAGACTTTGTCCGTATGGATTCGAAATCCATTGTCGTTTCACCGTAATTTTAAAACATTATCCACAGATGAAAAAACAAAGTTCGCAAAAGTTCACGAAGTAAATTCCATCAAGAAAATTTCTCTGCCATAGTAATGGACTCGAAATCCATTGGGTTTTCAGCGTAGATAAAATCCTGTCGGCTTAAAATGTAATCCATTTTTTATATAACTCCTTTATAAGGAGAAAGTTCACCAGCTATAAGTAATGAGAATGCAGTCGGGCTTCATATTCAAGAGAACTCAGAAGTCTAATTTAAAACTTTATTTCAGAGCAGCAACACGGGACATCTGTCCTTCTGGACAATACATAATCAAAAGCCACAGAGTTCACTCTGTTCAGACACAAGTACACCCAAGAGCGCTGACAACAAGAATTTTCCCACAACAAAACAACTTACTAAGCGAATTGACTGCAATATCAGCAAAACACGAACACATGTTCCGCGAACACCTGGAACTCCGCCAACACCTGGAACTGCTGTATAGACAGAAAGTTTACAGTTTTATGACAGAAAGGAATGTTAAGTGGAAAATACTTCGTTGACCAAACCATTTAGAGGCTGGGAAAGAGATTTAGATGAATTAAAATAGGAGAGAGGAGGTTTTTGAAGAAATATTAAAGTTAAATAATTTTGATATATTACATATATATATATATATATATATTTTACATATATATATATATATATATATATATATATATATATAAATTTAATTTAAAATAAATTACTTCTAAAAATATTGTTTTAAATTTATAAATATAATATTCAAGAATTGTAATTTAAAAACATAATTAATATTAAAATTATATAGGAATTAAAGAAAGTTATATTTAAAAAATAGATATCTGAAAATATTTGAGATATACAAATATTTCTTTCTAAGATAATATACAGACAAAAATAGAAAATAAATTACAATGTTGCTGTAAGATATTATTCTGTCTTTAAGAATTTTTATTTTTATAACAATTAAAAATATTTACCAGTAATGTCTTTTTTGACACATAAAGATTAGATTAATTTTTTTTGTAAAAAACAAAGAAAAGAAATTGTGCTTTGTGTAATCTAAATTTCGGCTACTCAAAGGACAAATAAAGATTATCTTAAAAATTTTTTTATAAAAAAAAAAGAAACAAATATAACTTTAATAATTGTCTAGATAATATTTAATTTCACTTATACACTTTAATATTTCTTTAAATGTTTTTGTTAATAAATGAACATGTTAAGTGAAATATCTATATTATTTCGTTTATGCTCCTTATAGACCCATGCGAATATATATAAATGTATAAACTAAAATAATAAAACATAAAATATTTACATTGCTAAATATATTGTTTGTATATATTATTTTTATATACAATATTTTTACAAATATACATATTAAAAAATTAAAATTAATCTGCTCATTTATGTGTATATTTTATGTTTTAAATATAAGATATTTAACATTTTTATTAATTAATGTTTTAAAATTTTTATATAATTTATATATGTGTAAAAAATATTTTTTATTATATATTTTAAGAATATTGACTGACATCTACTATTAAATATTCCGAACTATAACATCTATGCAAAATTTTAATAATCCTAACAGATATATACAATATAAAGAAGTTTGAAAATTTCGTTTTGATTTGATAAAAACATAATTAGTCATAAGTAAATAAGCAATGTATATTAGCAGTAAAAATTTCTAATATAAATAAACAATGCTGTTCAGTATCTGAAAAAATTACTTCTGACCAATTTTTTTTTCAAGTGTTAAAATTAATTACTCCTAAAAAGTTTTTTTTTATATATTTCAGAAAACCTTTTAGAATCAAATTAAAAATTTTAATTTAAGAAAAATAGAAGATAAAAAAAAGTGAAATGAAAGAAAGCTAATATTCAAAAATAGTATATCTGTACATCCTATTTAAAGAATATATATATCAATATATCAATATTAATTTGAGGATATATCATGATATAAATTTTGTAATCGTCTAGCAGTAATATATATATATATATATATAATATATATATATATATATATATACACACACATATATATATATATATATATATAACACATATTTATATACATATATATATATATATACATATATATATACATATATATATATATATATATATATATATATTTATGTATATATATACATATATATGTAATATATCAAAATTATTTAACTTTAATATTTCTTCAAAAACCTCCTCTCTTCCATTTTAATTCATCTAAATATCTTTATCAGCCTCTAAATGGTTTGATCAACGAAGTATTTTCCACTTAACATTCCTTTCTGTCCTAAAGCTGTAAACTTTCTGTCTATACAGCAATTTCCCAGGTGTTGGCGGAACATGTTTTCGCGTTTTGCTGATATTGCAGTTAATTCGCTTAGTAAGTTGTTTTTGTTGTGGGAAAATTCTTGTTGTCAGCGTTCTTGGGTGTACTTGTGTGAAAGCAGAGTAAACTCTGTGGCTTTTGATTATATATTGTCCAGAAGGACAGATGTGACGTGTTGCCGCTCTGAAATAAAGTTTTAAATTAGACTTCTGAGTTCTCTTGAATATGAGACCCGACTGCATCTTTGTACTTTATGAATGCTAGCTGTTGAACTTTCTCCTTGTGAAGGAGTTTTATAAAAAATGGATTACATTTTAAGCCGGTAGGATTTTATCTGCGCTGAAAACCCCAATGGATTTCAACTCCATTACTATGGCAGAGAACTTTTTCTTGATGGAATTTACTTCGTGAACTTTTGCGAACTTTGTTTTTTTCATCTGTGGCTAATGTTTTAAAATTACGGTGAAACGGCAATGGATTTCGAATTCATACGAACAACGTCTTTCGAAGTTTTAGTGACTTGAATATCGAAAATAACATAAGTATTTCCTACCAAGCTAACTCAGACCTGTACTACCTTTGATAAACATCAAGACCATGGCATCCTCCCGTCGACTACAGAGAGAGTTACAAGAACTCCAAAATTACAATTTGATTTGTTTCCGTGACATCCGCATCCAGTTCCCTACAATGCGCCTTCCGCATCGAGATCGCCGAGTTCGTGCCGTGTTCCGTTTCAAGCCTCCAAACGAACTCTTCGGACAAGGATATATCAACCCACCAATTTTCCAGGACATGCTTCAAAATTAAAATTCTTATTCTCGGTAAAATTTTCAGTGACATTTAAAAATAATGTTTGGGAAATTTGAAAATTTAAAAGCTATTAAAGTACAAGCTGGATAAGGTATGCATTTTTATCGGATAGGAAAAAACTACTACTACTGATTCTCGTCATTGAAGGTAAAATTTTGAAATTAAAATTTAATTTTATTTCTAGAACTTATAGTTCGAAATTTCTGTTCTTTAAAAAATATCAAAATTTGTTTAAATGAATAATAATTCTAGATATGTAATAATTCTTAAAAAATGTTTATGATTGTTTCTCTCATTTGATTGATAATACTAAAGAAGTGATTTAAGAATTATTTTGTTTATTTTTATGTTAACAGTGTAAAAATTTAATAATTTTTGTTTATTTTGCTGTGCAAATTATGCGTAAACAAGAATCAAGAAACTTAATTTTGTGAACAATCAAACAGCAGGACTTTCAATTATTTTTCTATTTACCGTTTCTAAGAGAAATTGATTTAATAATTATTGATTGTATTTGATTTTAAAATTCATGTTGAAATTTCTTTGAAAATTTTGAAAAATATTTAAATTAGAAATTGATATTTATATTGTATTAGTGATTTACGATGTTCGGTGGTTTCATTTAAAAATTTTGTTTACATAAAATATTCTAAAATATAATAACATTTTTATTTTTAAATGTGGTTTGAAAATTTTGTGTGTTAACTCCCAGGTTAATTTAATAATTTGGTTAGGAATTTAAAATTTTGATTTTAGGTGAATTTAAATAGTATTTTGTGATGTGCAATTTTTAAGAACGAAGTAAATAAAGTTATTAAAATTCGATAGCACGAGAGAATGAAAAACTTTCAGTCCAACGAATGGAGTGTCTGTGACCTTGGTCAATAGAGACATTGGAAAGCGAAAAAGCACTTGCACATTGAAAATTTTGATTCTGACCTCTAAATTATCATGACGTGGCAGTTTCGGTTCGACCTGAATTACAGGAGTTTTTAAAATGCTTTCATGTGATGTTGGGACGTAAAATGTAAGAGTTGTTTTGACTGTACAATTGTGAACGGGATTTATACAGTAGTAAACAGATGTGTCGACACTCGTGAGTTGAATTGTTGTTTTGATACTTTTGCTGAGTGTGTTTTGGGATTACGGTTTTGATTTGAAGGACTGTTCTGATGATTACGAACTTGACGATTCTAGATATCTGTGTTTTTTATATTTTATTATAGTATTCACTTTTTATATTTAGCCAATTTGCAATTCATCGTTTTTGAGTTTTGCTTTTTACTAATTGCAGTGAATCTAAAAAATTATTTGATTTAAAGTGTTCAAGTATGTTATATTTTTACATTTTTATATTCGTAGTTTCTCATAATAACTATAAATGTGTTTTTTTATTTTCTGAATTCATGGTGTGTTATTTCAAAAATAGTAAGTGAATGTTTACAATACAAGGAATATCTAATTTGATTAATTAAGAGAATTTTCATAGAATAGTTAATGTTTTCATTTTAAGTATGAAAATTTGATTGAAATTTAGGAGATAATGCAGTGTTACGTCTAAATTCCTAATGTGAATTAAATACAGGATAGTTAAAATTTACAAATGAACAATGTTTCGAAGAGTAGTTCAGTTTGATTTTCAGTGTGGAATTAACTTTTTTTCTAATAATTAACTCTGGAGAGGCCTCTGCAAAGTCAAGGGATAGCTTAGGCGAGTCCTTTGTCGTTTTTGCTCTTCAGCTTCCTCTAGGTCATGAACGGTCATTCCGTCATCGCCTTCGAGGCAAGCCCCTTCCACTCTCCGAGATATTTTTGAAGTTCAATCTGATTATTGTGTTTAGGGTTTTTTCACACTGAAGATGAGTAACGTTTGTAGCTGATCACGATGTGGGAAACTGTTACCCGCATACCTCTGATCTTTGGTAGAGAAAATAAAAGGTTCAAAATGTTGTTCACAAGTATAACGTTGGAGAGCCCTGTCATAAAAGCAATAGATAGTCGCCGCCCATTGAGGGATGAACCTTTTGTCGTTTTGTGTGAGCACCCTCGGGGTCACTAACAATTTTCACGTTGGTCACCACAGAGGACAGCCATTTTCCTTCTCCAAACTTTATTTCAGTAAAATTTTAATAAAGCATAATTTGAACAGTTTGAGTTAAGTTTTGCTTAGGAAAAATATTGAATTTCATAATGATAAACTTTCTTAAATACTTGTTTACTGTAAACCTTCATTTGCGTGTATTATTTTGTTTCTGTTTATATTCATTGTATATTATCTTTTCATTATTTAGTTGTTTAAATATTGATTCTGTATAGAGATTTTGTGATGGTGCAGGAGAGTCAGAGGAACGGTATAACTTGATAGATTTAAATTTTGATGTGATGGTGTGGAATTACTTATGATGAGTTACAGACCAAGCTTCTGACTCTGTAACCCTGATGTCTCCAATTCTGACACACTAGAAAGACAGTTCTGACTCTTCTACACTAAATTTATTCGTTTAATGTTACAATTTCTTGTAAAAAATTTTGATAATCATATATTTGTACTATTATAAGTTGTGAAAATGTCACCCATCAGCGAGACGATTTTCTCTTTTTTCGGGGGGGATCTGTAATATATCAAAATTATTTAACTTTAATATTTCTTCAAAAGTCTAATCTCTCCAATTTTAATTCATCCAAATCTCTTTCCCAGCCTTTAAATGGTTTGGTCAACGAAGTATTTTCCACTTAACATTCCTTTCTGTCATAAAACTGTAAACTTTCTGTCTATACAGCAGTTTCCCAGGTGTTGGCGGAACATGTTTTCGCGTTTTGCTGATATTGCAGTTAATTCGCCTATTAAGCTGTTTTTGTTGTGGGAAAATTCTTGTTGTCAGCGTTCTTGGGTGTACTTGTGTGAGAGCAGAGTGAACTCTGTGGCTTTTGATTTTATATTGTCCAGAAGGACAAATGTGCCTTGTTGCCTCTCTGAAATAAAGTTTTAAATTAGACTTCTGAGTTCTCTTAAAATATGAAGCCCAACTGCAGTCTCATTACTTATAGCTGGTGAACATTCTCCTTGTGAAGGAGTTTTATAAAAAAATGGATTACATATATATATATGTATATATGTATGTATAGATACACACACACATATATATATATATATATATATATATATATATACATATATATACATATATATATATATATATATATATATATATATATATATATATATATATATATATATATATATATATATATATATATATATATATATATATATATATATATATATATATATATATATATATATATACTATATATATATATATATATATAATATATATATATATATATATATATATATATATATATATATATATATATATATATATATATATATATATATATATATATATATATATATATACATACATACATACATATATATATATATATATATATATATATATATATATATATATATATATATATATATATATATATATATATAGTAAATTTGTTTCAAATTAATTAGCCGTGACTATAAAGTACACACCAAAGTATCTGGATAGCACTTATCCGGTTTCTGTACTATCCTGACGAGTTTTATTTTATTGTTTTTTAAAAGAGGAAGGCAAGGCGTATACATTTAAGACTGGAAAATCAAAAGTTATGCATATCTATTAATATTACCAATCCCGCTAACATCCTATTACATTTTTCAATAAAACCAGAGTAAAAAGTCTACTAATTATATGTGTTCGATTGCAATCCTTGGTTCATTCGCTAGTCTAAACAAAGCAAAGTTGGCAGGAAAACCTCTTTCTTAAATATCCAATCAAATGGTGGGAGGCAAAAGGAGAAAAAAAAAAGAGGCTGGTTTAGGAAACAATCAGAAGATAATCGATGGAAAGAAATCTTCGGAGTTTTTTTCTTCGAAGTGGAAAAGCGGTAACAGTGGACGTAAATTAAATTTCTAGCTATACAGAAAAGTTAAAGTAACTTGCCACGTTCGGAGCCAAAAATTTTAAATAAGGGTTTATATAAATATTTTTTTTATTTATTGTAGCAATAGGTTATAAAATATAGAAAAATATGAATATAAATATAAATACATATATATTGTCTTAAAAATAGGCAAAAATAGAGAAAAAAAAATAAAATTTTTTTCTTTACGCCGATACTCCTAAATAAAAAAATAGGCAAAACATAATTTTTACTTGTATAAATGTGGACATATATCCATTATGTATGCTTTGAACCTTCAGAATATAAATATTCTGATAAGTATAAATGTGTGATAGCCAATCAAGTTATTTATAGCAAAAATTCAAGAAAATAAAATGAAGTTTCTAACATAAATACCCATAACTCGTCTCAAAAATGAATATATTTATAATCTTGAGGTTCAATGCATACATAACATCACTAAAAACAAACAATTAAATTCTAAATTAAATTCTAAAAACTCATTTAGCAGTGATGACTGTCAAGGTGGGGTGGTGTAGCAAAAATCACATTTTTTTCAGAAATCCAATTGAAAGATTTCGTTGGATAAATTCATTAAGGTAACCGTCTACGGAGAAACTTTTTTCTTTAAACGTAGAAACTAGTTCCTGTATTTACATTTTTACATATATTTTTTATATTATCATAGAGAATTGCACTTAAAAAATTTATTAACGGAGAAATTTTTATAAAATTTCTAATAAATGAAGAAAATTTAGTAAAAAAAATCGAATTTTTTTCAATAGGTCTCATTTTTTAATAAATTAAATAATTTCAATATTTTTTGATGCAACACATTTCTTATACACTGGACTCCTGAATCATCTAAAATCTTTGCTTAATTTAAATTTGGTAAACATTTGGGTCCTTCAAAATCGTACACATTGAATTTTTAACGAATTTTCATTACCTTTATAGCTAACTATGAGTGTATCATTTTAAAAAATTATCCAAATTTAATGCTTTTTGGTCATTCCCTAGTAAATATTATCAAAAATATTCATAATAATTTTCAACAAAATATTTTAAGAACTTTTTGAGAAATCATATTTTAAGTTTCAACATTTCATTAAAAATACCGTTCCGAGAAAAACGCATTTGAAGTTTATGTAAGCTACTTTAACTGTTAAAAAATGAAAACACACGTTTAAAATTCCTTACACTTTCTTGCTCCAAAATGCTAATTATTAAAAATAATAGAGAAATGTTTAAACTAATCTTCGTGAAAATTAAAAAAGTTTTGTCCAAAAAATGCTGTTTAAAAGGCTTTAAATTCATAACATCCGGTTCCGAAGTCGCTACTTCCGTTTCGTTTTGACAGCTGCCACTGATGTTTAAACAGCTGTCACTTTTCTTTAAACTGCAGTAGAGATAAAACAAAAACAGATTTAGAAGCCTAAAAGTTGAAATTTTACAATAGAGAAATAAAAAATGTTTTTATGCAAAAAAAATGACGTTTTTAACGTAGACAAATACCTTAAATGTTTTGTAATTGGACAAAACATTCAGAAATAGGCTGGAGTCATTTATTTATTTATTTAGAAGCTATAATACGCTATTTACGACGTTTTTCGTGCTAACATTTAAAGTTCAGTCCTTTAACTTCTCACTTCCGGTGTCTTTTCGACATTTCCGGTGATGATTCAACAGCTGTATCGTGACTTCGAATGACTATAGAAACAAGCTGAAAACTGTTTTCGAGAGCTAAAGGACTAAAAGAAAATAAAAGAATATTTTTTCGATATTTTTTCAAGGAAATCGCTATTTGAACGTGGTGGGTTACCTTAAGAAAAGAGAAATAAAAATAAACTCACGAATTAATTCTTTAAGTTAAATATCAGACCTATTTTGTAAGAAATATCCCCGTACTGGTTTCAACTTTTAACCCCTTAACGCATCTGTCCGCGTACGGGCGATCTTGTATCTCGAGTTATTCTATATATTGGCCATTACAGATGCGTTACAGTAAAAATTGATATGCTGGATTATAATTAAACATATTTACTATAGATGGAAACCACTATGCAGCTATTTTCTTGTGTGTGGTGCAGTTTGTTGAGTTTATATAGCTAAAAGTCTGTTAGAAATTATTTGTTATTAAACCAATTATTCGGTGTGCAGAAGGTAATTTATTTTTTTTTTTTATTTCGTAAAATATAATAAATGTAAACGGTCAACAATAAATCCATTTCTACTAAATACTTAATTTTACTAAGTAATTTGATTTTAATATTTTGAAATTCAAAATATTATAATGAAATTCGTTTACACATTGTTTGTATAATAGTTTTTTTCATAACTTTTACTCTCACCCCCTACCCCCGATTATCTTGCCAACCCCCAACTGAAATTGTAAAAAATAATTTACATTATACCTATATATTTATTTACTGTTTAAAAAATTTCAATCATTTTTCTCAAGTTAATTTGAAATATCTCGTGTTTTAAAAGGTTAAATATTGCATTTATATAATGTTATAATATAATTTATTTTACTATTTCATGCGTAATTATTGTTCCTTACATTAGGAAAATTTTAATTTTTGAGGTTCAGGACATTCGTTGTTTCAGAATTTTAAGTGAAATCCCCTCTATAATAATAACCTAAGTTATCTGACTGTCTGTCCTCGAATTTAGGAAGTGGTTGAACATGGAAAGTATAAATGCATCCTTTTTGTATTCTTGGTGAGTTCGAAAATGTTCAAAATTCACCCTTACTCCCCATTTTCCAGCATTAATACCACTATATCGAGCCTTTTTTACCCAATTAAGGGCAGGGGATTCAATTTATCAAATTATAACATAATAAATAAGTAAAAATAACATTTTTTTCTATCATCATGTCGTCATACTTTTAACCATCTCATTTAATAATTTCTTATTTTAAATTATTTGAATATAGTCTGCATTATTTTCATACGTTTCATCACTGAACCTAGATAAGAAGTCAATAATTTCCTTTTATATTGCGCTTAAATAATAGACTAGGTACAGATGTGATAATTTCTCTAAGCGGTTCTCACGTACAATTCCGCCAAACCGATGAAACCTTCAAAGCTGTTGTCACGTACAATTTTATACCTCTGTAAATGGATGTAATGTTTCTGCCAGTATTTTCTCCCATGGAGTTTTTCGGTAGGACGGTCAGGTCGATTGTTTAGAAATTGCACCCCTCTTTCACTGGCATTTATTGAGGGATGCACCCCTACCCCTTTAAGCACAAAGACGCTGATATCTTTTCATGGCTTTGTAAATCTATATTTCGAATTATTTCCTTAACTGTTGTATCTTTAATTGGGCCACTTAAATATCTTGAATGACTTTTCTAAAAAAATATAAATAAGTCTCTTAAAGACTATTTTTATTTGTACTTTTACAATAAATTATTTCTTGTGGGATGATCTTCGAGAACTTGACGA
>JAGEOH010000781.1:0-10000 GCA_032207245.1 Pardosa pseudoannulata | reverse complement strand
TATATATATATATATATATATATATATTATATATAATATATATGTATAGAGAAAGGGAGTGAAGGGAGGGAGAAGTAGGAGAGGGGTAGTGGAGTAAATGGAGAGGGTAGATAGAGTGAGATGAGGCGAAAGAGAGAAGGGAGATCCACATATTTACAATATATATATATATATATATATATATTATATATATATATTGTTTTATTAGAACTACAGAAAGATTATTGGTCATGAAGTATTTGCTAAAGAAAAACCAACTATGGTTTTTCAAATGTGTTGAAAAACCATCGTCTCTTAAAACATGTATGTTTAATTATATGTAACAATAATGTAGATCCTTAAAGAAATAATTTTATGACCTGTAATGGATAGGGACATCAATATTGAATTCTTGATGACTTAAGGTTAGCAAAATTCAAAGCAAGTCTTTAAAACATTCAAAATCCATTCGTTACCCTCTTTTCTAGAGTTTAATATCATTATTTCAAGCCCTATTTTCCCACGTTAAGAGCAAATGATTAAATTTATCAATTTATCACATAATAAATAGGTAAAAATAACATTTTTTCTAGCTTTATGACGTTAAACTTTTAACATCTCATTTAATCTTTTCTGATTTCAAATTATTTAAATATCGTCTGCATTATTTTCAGACGCTTTCTCATTGAAATTAGATATGACATGAATAATTTTCTTTTATGTTTGGTTTAAATAATAAATTAGGTTCATATGTAATCAATTTCAAATTAAATCATCGATTAAGGTTTTTTTGCAACTAAACTTTTATCACATGTATTAACAACGAATTCTGTCTACCTCCAGTGGTGTTGTAGTAGAAGTATAGTTTCATTCCTCTACTTTCATTAATTATCGCGTGAAATAATTGTTAAGAACTTAACACACTGTTTGCGGGACACGTACTAGTACGTTTTCTGACGATTGATACTTGAGCGCGGAACGCGTACTAGTACGGGTTAGTGTATGAACATGGTTTGTTTGTGGGTACAAAAATAACGGTATATACAGGAAAACGAAGCCGAATGTTCTTGTCTTTACTTTTTTATAATTTAAAAGTATTTATATATAACATAATTCCAAAAGATTAAAACTATATTTTACTATTTCTATTTGATTTTTCATATTTACTATACTATTATACATTTATCCACTAAAAATATATTTTTTGTTTACAAAAACCTTATGGTTGTTATTTATATATTTTTGTTTAAATATTTCACTATAAAATACTAAAATTTGGTTAAAAAATGAAATAATTTTCGATCTATTGAGATTTAACTGAATAACTAACTTTACGCGCAAAACGAACACTCGAGGTACAATTCCGCTGCGACATGCACCCGCACACTGTGTTAACGAAAATTTCGAACTAGCTAAGAGAAAACTTTGAATTTTCTTTCTAAATGAATTTAACGTGATTCTAAACTGTATTCAGAGAATCGGGATACTTTAGAAGAGTATGAAAATAAACAGATTACTGAGAGTGTACCATATAATTCTTAGCCAAAAGTCAAACCATTTTTTTTTACGGCCTGATAGGGAACTTTACAGTTCTGGAAAATTAAAACTTTTACTGTTTCCGTCATTCGACGGGCTATATGCTAGTATAGAAATAATCGAAAAATCAAAAACTTTTGAAGTTTTATGAGTTCTGTGAATCATTAAAGAAATAAAGGCATGGAAAGGTAAGAAAATTAAAAAAAACATTCCTGACCATAACAACTTGTATCAAATAATTCACAGCCAAAAAAAAAACAAACCATTTTTTACTTTCCTTATAAGATAATTTACAGTTCTGGAAAATTAAAACTTTTACTGTTTCCGTCACTCGACGGGCTATATGCTAGTATAGATAATATCGGAAAAAAAAAAATCAAAACTTTTGAAGTTTTATGAGTTCTGTGAATCATTAAAGAAATAAAGGCATGGAAAGGTAAGAAAATTAAAAAAAAACATTCCTGACCATAAAACAACTTGTATCAAATAATTCACAGCCAAAAAAAAAACAAACCATTTTTTATTTTCCTTATAAGATACTTTACAGTTCTGGAAAATTAAAACTTTTACTGTTTCCGTCATTCGACGGGCTATATGCTAGTATAGAAAATAATCGAAAAATCAAAACTTTTGAAGTTTTATGAGTTCTGTGAATCATTAAAGAAAAATAAAGGCATGGAAAGGTAAGAAATTAAAAAAAAACATTCCTGATCATAACAACTTGTATCAAATAATTCACAGCCAAAAAAAAAAACAAACCATTTTTTACTTTCCTTATAAGATACTTTTACAGTTCTGGAAAATTAAAACTTTTACTGATCCCGTCATATGACGGGCTATATGCTAGTATAGAAATAATCGAAAATCAAAACTTTTGAAGTTTTATGAGTTCTGTGAATCATTAAAGAAATAAAGGCATGGAAAGGTAAGAAAATTAAAAAAATCATTCCTGACCATAACAACTTGTATCAAATAATTCACAGCCAAAAAAAAAAAACAAACCATTTTTTACTTTCCTTATAAGATACTTTACAGTTCTGGAAAATTAAAACTTTTACTGTTTCCGTCACTCGACGGGCTATATGCTAGTATAGAAATAATCGAAAAATCAAAAACTTTTGAAGTTTTATGAGTCTCTGAATCATTAAAGAAATAAAGGCATGGAAAGGTAAAAGAATTTAAAAAAATCATTCCTGACCATAACAACTTGTATCAAATAATAATTCACAGCCAAAAAAAAAACAAACCATTTTTTTACTTTCCTTATAAGATACTTAACAGTTCTGGAAAATTAAAACTTTTACTGTTTCCGTCACTCGACGGGCTATATGCTAGTATAGAAATAATCGAAAATCAAAACTTTTGAAGTTTTATGAGTTCTGTGAATCATTAAAGAAATAAAGGCATGGAAAAGGTAAGAAAATTAAAAAAAAACATTCCTGACCATAACAACTTGTATCAAATAATTCACAGCCAAAAAAAAGCAAACTATTTTTTACTTTCCTTATAAGATACTTTACAGTTCTGGAAAATTAAAACTTTTACTGTTTCCGTCACTCGACGGGCTATATGCTAGTATTAGAAATAATCGAAAAATCAAAACTTTTGAAGTTTTATGAGTTCTGTGAATCATTAAAGAAATAAAGGCATGGAAAGGTAAGAAAAATTAAAAAAAAAACATTCCAAACCATAACAACTTGTATCAAATAATTCACCAGCCAAAAAAAACAAACCATTTTTTACTTTCCTTATAAGATACTTAACAGTTCTGGAAAATTAAAACTTTTACTGTTTCCGTCATTCGACGGGCTATATGCTATATAGAAATAATCGAAAAATCAAAACTTTTGAAGTTTTATGAGTTCTTGTGAATCATTTAAAGAAATAAAGGCATGGAAAGGTAAGAAAATTAAAAAAAAACATTCCTGACCATAACAAGTTGTATCAAATAATTCACAGCCAAAAAAAAAACAAACCATTTTTTACTTTACTTATAAGATACTTTACAGTTCTGGAAAATTAAAACTTTTACTGTTTCCGTCATTCGACGGGCTATATGCTAGTATAAAATAATCGAAAAATCAAAAACTTTTGAAGTTTTATGAGTTCTGTGAATCATTAAAGAAATAAAGGCATGGAAAGGTAAGAAAATTAAAAAAAAACATTCCTGACCATAACAACTTGTATCAAATAATTCACAGCCAAAAAAAAAAACAAACCTTATTTGTACTTTCCTTATTTTTTTTCTGGAAAATTAAAACTTTTACCTTTCGTCGGGCTATAAGGATACTTCGAAAAATAAAACAGTTCTGGAAAATTAAAACTTTTACTGTTTCCGTCATTCGAACGGGCTATATGCTAGTATAGAAATAATCGAAAAAATCAAAACTTTTGAAGTTTTAAGAGTTCTGTGAACCTTTAAATAAATAAACTCATGGAAAAGTAAAAGAATTAAAAAAAAATCATTCCTGACCATAACAACTTGTATCAAATAATTCTCAGCCAAAAAACAAACCATTTTTTTACCTGCCTCATAGGGTACTTTACAATTCTGGTAAATTAAAACTTTTACTGATGCCGTCATACAACGGGCTATATGCTAGTATATAAATAATCGAAAAATCAAAACTTTTGAAGTTTTGAAAGTTCTGTGAACCTTTAAAGAAATAAAGGCATGGAAAGGTAAGAAAATTTAAGTAAAAAAAAAAAAACATTCCTGACCATAACAAACTTGTATCAAATAATTCACAGCAAAAAAAAACAAACCATTTTTTACTTGCCTTATAGGGTACTTTACAATTCTGGAAAATTAAAACTTTTACTGATCCCGTCATACGACGGGCTATATGCTACTATAAAAATAATCGAAAAATCAAAACTTTTGAAGTTTTAAGAGTTCTGTGAATCATTAAAGAAATAAAGGCTTGGAAAGGTAAGAAAGAAAATTAAAAAAAACATTCATGACCATAACAACTTGTATCAAATAATTCTCAGCCAAAAAACAAACCCTTTTTCCCCCTACTTTATAGGGTACTTTACAATTTTGGAAAATTAAAACTTTTACTTATCCCGTCATACCACGGGCTATATACTAGTACATAAATAATCGAAAAATCAAAAGTTTTAAGAGTTCTATGAAAGAGTTCTGAAAGAAATAAACGCATAGAATGGTAAAAAAATTTAAAAAATCATTCCTAACTATAACAATTGTATCGAATAATTCTCAGCCAAAAAACAAACCATTTTTTTACCTGCCTCATAGGGTACTTTACAATTCTGGAAAATTAAAACTTTTACTGATCCCGTCATATGACGGGGTATATGCTAGTATATAAATAATCGATAAATAAAAAGTTTTGAAATTTTAAGAGTTCTGTGAACCTTTAAAGAAAGAAACACATGGAAAAGTAAACAAAATTAAAAAAAATCATTCCTTACCATAACAACTTGTATCAAATAATTCTCACCCAAAAAATAAACCATTTTTTTACCTGCCTCATAGGGTACTTTACAATTCTGGAAAATTAAAACTTTTACTGATCCCGTCATACAACGGGCTATATGCTAGTATATAAATAATCGAAAAATCAAAACTTTTGAAGTTTTGAGAGTTCTGTGAACCTTTAAAGAAATAAAGGCATGAAAGGTAAAAAAAAATTAAAAAAATTATTCCTTACCATAACAACTTGTATCAAATAATTCTCAGCCAAAAACAAATCATTTTTTTTACTTGCCTTATAGGGTACTTTACAATTCTGGAAAATGATAATAATTAATAATTCTCACCCAAAAAATAAACCATTTTTTTACCTGCCTCATAGGGTACTTTACAATTCTGGAAAATTAAAACTTTTACTGATCCCGTCATACAACGGGCAATATGCTAGTATATAAATAATCGAAAAATCAAAACTTTTGAAGTTTTAAGAGTTCTGTGAACCTTTAAATAAATAAACTCATGGAAAAGTAAAAGAATTTAAAAAAATCATTCCTGACCATAACAACTTGTATCAAATAATTCTTAAAAAAAAAAAAAAAAAACTCATTTTTTTACCTACTTTTACAATTCTGGAAAATAAAACTTTTACTGATCCCGTCGGACGACGGGCTATATACTACTAAATAAATAATAGGAAAACAAAAAGTTTTGAAGTTTTAAAGAAAAGTTCTGTGAACCTTTAAATAAAATAAGAGTAAGTAAAAGTAAAAAAATTAAAAAAAAATATTCCTGATCATAACAATTTTTAACATGAATACAGTAGTAAAAAGTATGAAATGACGAGCGAACCCGTCATATGACGATTTTCGTATGACGGGCTATATGCTAGTATATAAATAATTAAAAAAATCGAAAGTTTTGAAGTTTGACTAGTTCTGTGAACTGTAAAAGAAATAAACATATTTAAAGGCAAAAAATTAAAAAAAAAATTAAAAATCATTCCTGACCATAACAATTTTTAACATGAACACAGAGTAAAAAATTTGATATGACGGGCGAGTCCGGCATATGACGAATTTCATATGACGGGCTATATGCTATATAAATAAGTGAGAAATGAAAAGTTTTGAAGTTTTACGAGTTCTGTGAACTCTCAAAGAAATGAAAGTATAGAAAGGAAAAAAAAATTAAAAATCATCTTTGACTATAAAAGTTTTAATATGAATACAGTAAAAAAAATTTCCAGGTTTATTTTGAACCACGTTTTATTCTTTTTTTTAAATATAAAATCATAACATCCATTGTTGCCGAAATGGGAGTAAAAAAGTATCAGTTAAACGAACTCCCATTACGGTTTGGGAAACACGGCAAATTCCCGCCGCCTCCCAAATTCTCGCCAACAACGCTTGGCGGCACATTGAACTCCTTCTCCAGTAACCTCCTTCCCAAACACCCCTCTCATGCTCTCTTTTTCTAAACTATCCCCGGTAAATAAACCCAGTCTACGTCTTTTTCACGGCAGTTTTAATCGAGGAGCTACCAGAAGCATGTCGCACTAACCGAACACCTCACGACACGTTAAGACACTTTTTTTGTGGATTTTTCAGCAACTATTAAGCACGTGGATTGTGGCAGCAGCAACTGTGACTGGATAAAGCGGATGCTGGGGAATAAGTGATCTTTAGCGAGTAAGTCATGCCGACTCTCTACAGTAAAAGCTATTTTTATTTTTTATTCTTACTTAGTCTCTCTCTCTCTCTCTTATATATATATATATATACATTATATATATATATTATATATATATATATACATATTTATATATGTATATATGCATACATAAATATATATATATATATATACATATTTATATATGTATATATACATATATATATGTATATATATACATATCTATACATATACACACACACACACACACACACACACACACACACACACACATATATATATATATATATATATATATATATATATACTCTACGTTAAAATAAGTTATTTATTAATGATTTATAATTTCCTAATAACATGTGTATATCAGTGATACATAAAGTTATGCGACTTTCTACAGTAAAAGCTATTTTTATTTTTTATTCTTACTTAGTCTCTCTCTCTCTCTCTCTCTCTCTCTATATATATATATATATATATATATATATATATATATATATATATATATATATATATATATATATATATATATACTAGCATATAGCCCATCATATGAGGGGATCAGTAAAATTTTTAATTTTCCAAAATTGTAAAGTACGCTATGCGGCAGGTAAAAAAAGGTTTGTGTTTTGGCTTAGAATTATCTTGCAACAAAAAATAATTGAGGACTCAAATTAAAATCATCACATATGTACCTAATCTATTATTTAAGCCAAATATAAAAGAAAATTATTTACTTAATATCTAACTTCAATGATAAAACGTAAGAAAATATGGCATAGTTGAAATAATTTAAAATAAGAAATGATTCAATGAGATGGCTAAAGGAATAACTCTACGTTGAAATAAATTATTTATTAATGATTTATAGTTTCCTAATAACATGTGTTATTCACTGTTATATAAAATAAATTATGTATATATCTTTATATATAAAATTCTGTATGTGTGTTACTAATAGAACTCCTCCTAAACGGCTGGACTGATTTCGATGAAATTTTGTGTGTGTAATTAAGTTGATTCGAGAATGGTTTAGATTCCAATTTGATCCGAAAGGAAATGTTTCTTTTTATTAAATATCCAGAATTACACGGTTATTGAGATTATTATAATGCAGCTCGAAACTTTTCACTATCAACGTATATGTGGCGCAGTGGTCTGAGCAAAGGGCCTCAGTACGAGAAGTTCTAAGTTCTAATTCCCGTAAAGGCTATGTGGGGATATTAATGTTATATAATTACTTTTCGTGATGGCGTCGAGTATTTTAAAATATTTTTTTCCTTAATTTTCCATCAAAACGACTAATTTATAATTTATTTAAAAACATTTAACAATTTTTGGATATACAGCGTTAAAACAGGAAATGTCCGTTAGGTCGTGTAGTATATATATATATATATATATATATATATATATATATATATATATATATATATATATATATATAGAGAGAGAGAGAGAGAGAGAGAGAGAGAGTGAGATAGATTTCTTTATGTATAATACAAATGTATATATATGCGTATTTGTATATTATATATATATATATATATATATATATATATATATATATATATATATATATATAGAGAGAGAGAGAGAGAGAGAGAGAGAAATTTTGAGAATAAAGACGGAGAATGGGGGGAGGAGAAAAAGAGTGAGATAGATTCCTTTATGTATAATACAAATGTATATATATGCTTATATGCATATATATGTATATATATATTATACAAATGTATATATATATATATAATACAAATGTATATATATGCGTATATGTATATGTATGTATATATATATATGTATGTATATATATATTATACAATTGTATATATATATATAATACAAATGTATATATATGCTTATATGTATATGTATGTAGAGAGAACAGGATTGAGAGGAAAAGAGAGTGGAAGTGAAGAGAGAGAAGGGAAATTATAATATCTGGACTTCCATTATATGTATTTTAGTTACTTCGAAGTTTTTCAAATTATTGCTTGCTTTCATTAAGAATTTATTTCTTCTTTATGGAAGCATAATCATTAAGGTTTCTCTAAAATGAATATTTTTTTCTTTAAATTAGCTGATTCTTCTATTGCAAATTTTAGTACGATACTATAATCAGTATAATTTTTATATTCTTATTACTAGAATATTCTTAGTATAATATTTAGTGTAACATTCTTATTAGTATTCAGTATAATAATCTTTTCAATATTTTTATTTATATTCGTTGTTCTCTCTAGGATTATCATAGAGTTATATTTTATCTTTTAAGAATAGGTTAGTATTTTAAAAGGAGTTTTCATGAAAAGTTCATCTATAACTTGCTTTATTGCTTTTCTGAAAGTAATCCCTCTAATAAGATTAACTGTAAAGCTTTCCTAAATCAAGAAAATTTAAGCTTTAATTTTTTTAAATTTTGTATAATAAAAGTTGTTTTATTATTATTAACACTTACTTTATGAAAGAGTAATCATTATTAGTTTTCCCTTATGAAAAAGTAATCATTAGCATTTTTCTCTTCTTGGAAATATTATTGTTAAAGTTTCTTTCCGAAGTCAATAAATAAATTCTGTATGTATTATTTAAATCTCTATTTTTATTGTAAATTTTAGTATATATGAATAATCAATGTTTATTATTATTTAAAATTGTTGCTTTAGGAAAGGTTACCATTTGGATTTATTAGTCTATTAAGATTGTTTTATAGTAATTTAAACAGATTTTTATCGGAAATTTTTTTTGTATCTGTAATTTATATTATTGCTTTTCTGGAAGTAAACCTCCAGGAAATTAACTGAAGCTTTTCTAAATCAAGTCTTTTTCTGCTTGAATTTTTGTATAAGAAAAGTTGCTTTATTATTAATTACATTTACTTTATGAGAGAGTAATCATTATTAGTTTTCCCTTATGAAAAAGTAATCATTAGCATTTTTCTCTTCTTGGAAATATTATTGTTAAAGTTTCTTTCCGAAGTCAATAAATAAATTCTGTATGTATTATTTAAATCTCTATTTTTATTGTAAATTTTAGTATGCTTGAATAATCAATATTTATTATTATTTAAAATTGTTTCTTGCGAAAAGATTATCATTTAGATTTATTAGTCTATTAAGATTCATTTCGTAATTTTAACAGATTTTCATCGAGAATTATTTTATATATATAATTTATTTTGTTGGTTTTCTGGAAGTAAATCTCTAGGAATATTAACTGTAAAGCTTTCTTAAATCAAGAAATTTTAAATTTAATTTTTTTTATATCTTTGGAAAAATTTTTGAGAAAATTTAACTTTATTATTAATTACACTTAGTTTATAAAAGAGTAATCGTTATTACGTTTCAACTGAAAAAA
>JAGEOH010000780.1:0-28316 GCA_032207245.1 Pardosa pseudoannulata | reverse complement strand
AAAATTCTTAATCTAAAAATAATGTATGAATTCCAAATTTGTTACTTCTAATAAGTAACAAATTAATATAACAGGAAAAATGTGTTGTTTTGTGAAATAATTATGAATCATCATTTTTAACTCTTAGATGTACTATTTTTTCCTTTGAAAGTTTAAAATTTTTATAGCTAATTTATGTTGTTACAAACTATTGTCTTTTAATTTTTAGCTGCTATTTTAGATGTTTTAACTGTAACCAGGGCCATTCCTAGCCCATTGGCTGCCCAAGTAATCCTGTATATAATAATAGCCTAAGTTGTCTGTCCGCGAATTTATGAAGCGGTTGTACCTGGAACGGATACAGTCACCCATATTGAATTTTTTATGAGTTAGGGTTAGCAAAATTCAAAGCAAGTTCGAAATCCACCTTATCTCCCCTTTTTCCAACTTTTAATGCTATTATTTCAGGCCTTATTTCCCTCTTATTCTATACTAAATTCATTATTGATAGGATGGCAAGGGCGGAACGCAATATTTAAATTTCTGGATTGTTTTTACTTGACCTTTATATATTCTAATCATTTTCTCCACCACGTGTAATCTGGCACGTGGGGTAGAGTGTTTGCCCATTTGATCATCGTACTTCTCAGGTTGATGGTTCGGCCCCCGACGTAGCCGAATTTTTCTAAATGTCTAATTAATTTAATAATTTCTGCTTTTTCTTTTCAATTCTTATTCCTAAAGTTGTTTTATTATTTTTAAAATAAATTTTTACCATTTTTAAAATTTTTATGATTTTTATTTTATTAAATTCACGTATTACCATTATTATATCAAGCCCCATTTTAAAAGCAGGCAATTAAATGTATCAATTTATCACATAATAAATAACTAAAAATAACAATTTTTCTAGCATTATGACGTCATTCCTTTAACCATCTCATTTAATCATTTATTTTAGATTGTTTAATGATTGTTTCTGCATTATTTCCATACGTTTTATTATTAAACTTAGATATTACATAAATATTTTCTTAATCTAATATTTTGTTGCAAAATAATTCTCAGCCAAAAAACAAACCATTTTTTTTACCTGCCTCATAGGGTACTTAACAATTCTGGAAAATTAAAAATTTTACTGATCCCGTCATATGACGGGCTATATGCTAGTTCCTAAGATTGCTTCCCCTCAAATTTAAAAGAAAATTCTCAATTATTAATAAAATTTTTATTTTGTGCTTGTTAAGTACTTATATTGGTAATTTTACAACCAGCAGAAGAGTAAATTTGATTTACTGTTCTTTGTCAGGGCTGTAACTAGTGCGTGGCAAAAGTGGCATTTGCCACGGGCACCACTTAGGGCCACCACACCATAAGGAAAATGGGATCTGAAAGAGGACGATTTGCCCAGAGTAAAAATAAGGAAAATTTTAAAATTAATTTTTTTAATTTTAAAATGTAAATGTTTAAAAATTACTTTTTTTTATGAATTTTCTTATTTTTTAAAATGTTTCTAAAGACTAAACTTGTTATAGATGTTACAAAATGTTTACCAAACACCACTAATATGCTTCAATATAAATCTGGGTATTCATCTAAAATTTTGAATTTATTAAAGTTATTAATACTGAATTTAAAATTAGAAATTCGTCAATTTTTATTAAAATTTAATGTCCAAATAAAAATTATTCCCGTCAAATAAACTATTCAGCTCATCTGCAAAATAATATCCCCAAAATTTTCAAACATTTTTGAGTATTAATAAGGTAAAAATAGCAGAAATTAAAAATAAATTTACTAAGAACATTTTGAGAATTAACAAAATATTTTGAATCCATTCTCAAATAATATAATGATATAAAAAACATGTTTATATATTTTCTCACCATATTTGGCATTTGGGACACATACTATTTTTTTTGCCATGGGCACTAAAGAACCTAGTTATGGCCCTGTTCTTTGTACCTCTGTTGCATTATTTTGGAATGTGGCCAACACTACTACCATTTGACCAAAAATAGTCAAATGGTAGTAGTCTAGATTATTAATTGGCAAATGTATTTTAGACTATGGTGATTATTAATTTTTTCCAGGAACCTTCACAGTAATATAAATTCTAGTAGCTTTAATGAATATAAATGTTTAGATAAATGTTAAAATGGTATTCTGAGGATCCAGCCACTTCTGATTTTGGCTGACCACATATATTTACACACTGTGCCCCTGCTGGGAATGGCCCTGTGTATAATTTATATCAATGAACTTGTGTAGCATATATGATACTGCACCTAGAAACACTTTAGTGTGAGGTGTAGTGGATGTAGAAAGCACACTGTCTGTTGATATGAATTTTTTTTATTACATTTTATTGGTTATGTTTTCTTTTTCTTGTTGCAGATATATTTATTCCCTTTATTTAATATTAACTCAAACTTGTACTTACATGTATACATTAAATCCTCTTTTTGTAAAATATTCAGTTTGTGAATATATTTTTTAAATAAATTTTATATTGCCTTTTGAAGTAATTCATTAATGCTGTAAGTTCATAGAATTCATTTTTAGAGCTTATATATATCCATACTAATTCAACATAAAATTTTGCCATCACCAAGAAAATTCTTTTCATACTAGATGGAGATAGGTTAAACAAATACAGAAGAAAATTTATAATATTAACACTAGAAATATTGAAATTATTTTTATAGAAATAGGCTGAACATCATCATTTTTATGGTAAAAATAATATTTTTATAGTAAATTGAGACTATAAAATACCTAATGTGCTTTGGTTGAAAATGTAGTTAAATATTTTTAATTTTTAGAAGCTTTGGTTGTGAAGATTGCCAAGGAATTGTATAAATTCACATCCAAATAGTAGATTTATTTTTTCAACATTGAGATTTATTTCAAGACAGAGCACAAACTAGTACCGGACAACTAATTATACAAATATCACAATATTTACACGAAACAATTCTATCAATTCAAGTATCTATGCAAAGAGCCTAACTTACACATCCAGAGTCTATCATCACCTCCAAAATTTACCTTCTTCATAGATGGTGCTCTCTGGCTGATCACTATTACTCACCTGTCCCTACATTGGTCTATAAGTAAAAATATAGTAGTCAGTAGTATATAGTCTTGCTAGAGTTTAAAGTACTGTGCTCTATAATTTTAAATAAATATTTTATTCAGTAATTGTTGCTGTAAGTCTGAAAAAAAAAAAAGAAGAAGAAAGATAAAATCAACATAAGTTGCACATTCTTTGAAAATACATTCAAGTAGGAGAGAGAACAAATAATTGAGGTTTGTCGCAATATTGGTTAATCATCACAATTATTTTAGATTTCTAATCTAATGTATTACTTATCTCTGTAATATGTTATAATGTATTTCAAATAACATAATATAGCTGAGATGGTCATGCTGTGGTCAATGAGATTTACATTCCAACCTTTCATTATTCAAAGAGCCACACTATAGTAAATATTTTCAGGGTGAATATCACATACACACTCAAAACATTAGGACCACCCCTACATTTTGCAATGAACTCGCCTGGATGTTGTGGAAGGCACGTAATCAGTGGTAGTGAAAGTGGTATTTAACTGCTGCTGGAGAGTCTGAAGAATCATTCATTCACTTACTTCTGTGTGTGATGGGAAATGCTGCAGATCTAAGCGATTTCGATAAAGGGCAGATTGTAATGGCTCGGAACAAGTATTTCCGAAACTGCACGACGCGTGGGTTGTTCGCGATCTGCAGTTGTTAGGACTTATGCAAAGTAGATGAATGACAGTGAAACTAGCAGTAGACTACGTGGTGTTGGACGCCACACGCTATCAAAAAAAAAAAAAAAGTCGTCGGAGACTGTCTTGCATGGTGAAGCAAAACCGGAGCCAGACAGTGACTCAGCTGACAACACAATACAATGCAGGACCAGGTAAAATAATATCGGAACACACTGTTCAGCGGACACTGATAGATATGGGGCTATGCAGTAAACGTCCCACTTGTGTGCCTTTGCTGACCAAGCGTCTACGCTGGACCCGGGAACATCGCGACTGGTCCATGGATCAGTGGGAGAAAGTTGCCTGGTCAGATGAATCACGGTTTGTCATTCATCACGCCGATAGCCGTGTCACGATACGCCATCTTCCAGGCGAACAGTTGCTCCCTCAATGTACTGTAGGTCATACACAGGCCGGTGGTGGTGGTATTATGGTTTGGGGGACGTTCTCTTGGGCGTCTCTGGGATCCGTGGTTGGGGTAGAGAAGACCATGAATGCTACAGGGTATCTGAACATCATTGCGGACCAGTTGCACCCTTACATGGCCTCTCTTTTTCCATCTGGAAATGGAATGTTCCAACAGGACAACGCCCCGTATCACAAGACTAAAATTGTGTTGGAGTGGTTCCAGGTACATGATGCTGAATTCCAGTTAATGTCCTGACCTTCTAATTAACCGGATCTCAATTCGATAGAACACATTTGAGATATCATGGGACTGCAGTTCAGAGTTCAAAGACCACCAATTCACAGTATCTCGGATTTGCGTAACTGTTGCTTAAACATCTGGTACAATCTGTCTCCGGCCATCTACCAAGAACTTGTGGCATCCATGCCAAGGTGGGTTGAAGCTGTGTTGTGCTCCAAAGGTGGGCCAACTTGTTATTGACAGGTGGTCATAATGTTTTGGCTCTTGAGTGTATATGACACGAAACCAATACAATTAAGTCCATTTTTTGTACACTTTCTAATTTTGTAAATTTAAATGAGATAAATAATAATCTTTTTCTATTGTTAAAGAGTTTATTACTTTAGACAATAAATGCCATTGTTAAAATTTTTAATGAACTGGATATATCATGTAGCTCAGTGACTCATTCATGATATACCCATCGTGAAAGGATTAAGCTTCGTATCCCTCAACATAGCACCTCCTCTTAGGAATCTCAGTCAAGTGACCTAGGATAGGTTTAAATTCAGAAGTTCTGTGTGAATCATGCCATTTCTTATACAACTAAAGTTTGCCTTTAAGGTACAATATGACATTCTCTTCGATTCAATAACACATTCAAGGCTAACTGTTGCGATAGACAACATTTGTACTGGAGCCACAAGCAAATCTAACTGTTAAAGATTTTCTTTATAAAATTCTTTTATACTGAATAATATATTTTTGAATGACATTAAGTTTTGAAATATCAAATTGAATAAAATAATAGTTACTTATTGATTAGTTTTAGTTTACCATATTTCATACTCATATTTTTGTTAGCAGCATAAGAACTGCATCAATTGCCTATGAGAACTTCCACCTTGTAATATACACTGTCTACCAATAAATATTTGGAAAGCTATGCAAATGACGATATCTGCGGCCCTGAGGTATGTCACGGCCACCGCCGGTAAACATCGTGTAGGAAACAGTTTCGGCATAGTCGCATGCAAGATGCCGCGCAGTTCGGAACTCTCTGATTTCGAGAAAGGTATAATTATCGGGTATCACAAATGTGGCCGATCCTTCAGGGACATATCTAGCTATCTGAAGTATCCAAAATCGACAGTGGCCTATGTGATTAAGAAGTGGAAGGCGAACAGTGGTTGTCGGAATGTGCCGAGTCGGCAGACCAACGAAACTGGGAGATAGAGACCGACGAGTGCTGTCCAGAAAATTTCGGAAGAATCGCACCCAACCGGTGGCCCTCAACCGCGAGGAGTTTCAACAGGCATCCGGTAGTATTGTTTCAATGAATACCATCCGTTAGGAATCACATCCGCTTGGTTTTCATGGTCGTACTGCTGCCCATAAGCCTTTGATCACAAAGTCCAAACGCGTTGCTCGGTTAATGTGGTGCAAAGCACATCGAAATTGGACCGTAGATCAGTGGAAACGGGTTCTTTGAAACAGCGAATCAAGTTCACCCTTTACCATTTGGATGGCAGGCTCTGGGTCTGTCGTCTGCCTGGAGAACGTCTCCTGCCAGAATACATTGTGCCAACAGTCAAGATACTCGGAGGTGGAATTATGATCTGGGGGTGTTTCTCCTGGGATGAACTGGGACCCTTGGTCCCCATTCATGGTAAGCTCAACGCCGATGCCTACCGCACTATTTTGGATGACAATGTGCTACGTTGTGGCAGTTTAACGGGTTGGACCCCTGTAACTTTCAAGACGACAATGCCAGTTGTCATGTTTCGAGGTTAACCAAGACTTGGTATGATTCCAAATGAGTTCATCGAATGGACTGGCCTGCCCAGACCTCAACCCTATCGATAACCTCCGGGACGAGTTGGATAACCGAATTAAGGGGTGCTCTACCGGTCCAAAATCGGTGAAGGAACTTGTATGTCTACTCCAAGCCGAGTGGAAGACAATACCACTAGTTGTAATACAAAGACTTGTGGAAAGTATGCCCCAGAGGGTTCACGCTGTAATTTTGTCTGTCGTGGAGGCTCTACCAACTATTGATTTTGAATAAAGTTAGTTTTTCACACAGGTGTCCAAATACTTATTGGTAGACAGTGTAGTACAGCATAGAATGGTTTTGCAGAAAAAAACTATGTAAGTCCCTTTTTCAATAAATTATGACTTTCCAATGTTAATAGAATGAAATTTGTTGTTTACGAATGCAGAGACCATGTCTAAATGCTACCCATAACAATTTTGCTCGGAAGGTAGCAAATCATTAGAATGCCTCACTTTGATACAAGAGATCGCGGGTTCAAATTCTTTTACCGCCATGGATGTTCGTAGCTATTAGGAATCTGCTTTTTAAAAGTAGGTCCCGATCTCCTTATTCCTCGCGTAGTAAAACAGTAGACCGCAATGATCCGAATCAAACTCAGCCCCCCCCCCAAAAAAAAAAAAAATGATTCATTTGGGACGAAGGACTTTTATGAGAGATGTTTCAAATCGGAAGGGTTAAAGAGTTTTATATTGTGATCAAAGAGAAGATCACAACAATTTCGCTTATGAGAAGAACTGTGCACTCTACCAAGGTTGGTTTATATTATCAAAATTACTCCCAAACTGTAATCACTTTTTAAAAACTTCACAGAATCGAAGGAAATTTTTAAGTTTTTTAAGCGTCTTAAAGCTTAAATTTTTAAGTTTAAAACTTAAGACTCAAGAAGCTCTTTCTTGCGTCTTCCATTTCCCAAATACCAATTGTTTCAATAGAGTCGTAAATCCATTGAAAATACACAGGAAAAGATTTTAGGATTTTTCTGCACTCGATGATACTAAAATTATATGTATACCTTCTGTTAGAAAGAGACTGCAGTGAAAAGACCACAGAAAACCCCCCACCTCCTTAAAATGTTATGTGAAAAATTGAATGCGTTAAGTCGAATAACTACCCACACAACCACATAGAGCTTATAGCCGTCTAATAGAGATCGAAATTCATCTATGACATCCAGGACGTGCTATAGAACTCTATAAGATTAAAAAAATAGATGTCTAATGGTCGTGTGTGATTTCGACGTCTGTTAGATATCTAAGACGTGTTATGTACATCTATAAGTCCTCCAGGTTTCGACTTTTAATAGACGTAGCCTGTATCAGTTCATATTTTGATATAGACGTCTTATAGAGCTCTTTTAGATCACCTCCTCCCAAAGCGCCATCTATGTCTGGTGAACAAACTACTACGCTGTATATTATTATTGAGTGTGGAGCGTCATCTTCATTTGTTTATAAATTCCTGTAAGTACTAAATAATAATTCCCATTGTAAATTACACACA
This sequence comes from Pardosa pseudoannulata, assembly GCA_032207245.1. Classification (NCBI taxonomy): domain Eukaryota; kingdom Metazoa; phylum Arthropoda; class Arachnida; order Araneae; family Lycosidae; genus Pardosa; species Pardosa pseudoannulata. The sequence continues at coordinate 20,575 of JAGEOH010000780.1, read as the reverse complement.
AATTATATTGTATTTCCTTATACTGCCTCTATCTAGAGTTGCCTTTAATATATTATTATGTCTGTTAGAATATTTTCTTATAGTTTCTTTTTTATAGATTTAGAAAAATTTAAAATGCTTCTAGAAGTATACTATGAATTTTTTCTAATAGACATATTTCATAGTTTTTAAAAGTCATCAGATGTGTCAGAATATTTAGCAGATTTTATTGTTGAAATTAATAAATTTATTCAAAGTGGTATGAAATTGAATGTTTTATAATTGAATAGACTTTCAAGTCAATAAAAATTGACTTGAAAGCTTTTGATTGTGATGTTTACAACAGCTAGTTGATAAAGTATTTGAATCCACAAAATTTTTCAGACACGAATGAAACAGTTTTTGTTAATAGTTTTAAATTAAAGGAAGAACACACTAAATGGTCTGGTGAACTTTAACACACAAGAAGAGTACTAAATTTTAATTTTAAGAAACAAATATTACACTTCTAAATTAAATAATGTGCAAATTTTATGATTGTTCTAGAATAGATATAAAAAGTTTTGTAGTAAATCAAGGTGCCAAATATGCTATAAGCAAAGTGTTTTAAAAGTCTTTCAAATTTTATATATAATAAATAAAACTTTAAATTGATGCTTGTGTTTCTTCGATTATGTTTGATATTTTTCAGTTAAAGTGAAAAGATCAGTTTTTTTCGTTGGGATTCAACCTTGACCCAGCTAGCTGAAATCCTTTTTTGTTTTATTTATCCAGAGGAATTCTATTTACTTTAAAGAAAGGACTAGTCGACAAGGGAAGAAATTCAAATGATAGAAGAAATTTTAAACTAAATATCAACACTAAAGAACTGTAGGTTAGTATATTTGTGTACTCTGATAAGTATTAGAATGTTGTGAATTATAGTCTGGTAAATATATTGTATTGTTAGTAGCAAGTGTTTGTTGTATAATTTACATTTTAATTTACTTTAATTATAATGTTTCCATTTGTATCAATGAATTATTTCATAATTTGTTTGCTTTGATTTTTCTCATATTTTCAGCACTATTTAGGTTGTATGTTGTCTGAATTCATATTTATATTCTACATATAAATTGTTTTTATTATTAAGTACTTTCCAGACCAGTGGCATAAGCCTCAGTGACTTGGTATGACAAAAATGTCAAATGAATTGGCAGCAAAATTTAGCTGGTTGAGGGCAAAAGAAAATGATGTTCTACTTTTATTAAAATCTAAAATTGTATCAATTAAATTATAGTTTTTATTTATTTAGCACTTGTATTTCTGTATAATAATTATTAATAATAAATTAATTACTTGTAGTTGTATATCTAGGAATAGTCATACCACTGTTATGTGTATATATCAAGAGAAATGATTTGAAGGTACAAATGTACTTTACCAACCAAAAGTTTGGTACTTTTTTAAAGATTTATATATAATTGTGTGTTTATATGTATGTGTGTGTGTGTGTTTATAGGCACATGGTTTTGGTTATTTCTCTCTCTCTCTCTCTCTCTATATATATATATATATATATATATATATATATATAGATAGATAGATAGATAGATAGATAGATAGATATAGGCACATGGTCATTGTGTGTGTGCATATATGGGTATTGTGGGATATGTGTGGATATTTTGGGTATTATGTGAGTGCAATATTTTATTTATATTAAATATGTGCATGTAAAAGCATATATTTAATATAAATATGAACCATTCTTATAAAATATAAAAAAATATTAAGGTAAACCTAGCAATATTTTCTAAAAAAAGAAAATTATTTATTATATTTTAGGTGCAGGTGGGTGAAATGTGTTATGGAAGCATCTGACGAACCAAGAAATTGAAGGCATTGTTAAAGGCTGGTGTAAAAATTGTTAAAATATTTTGTATTCAATAAAGAATTTTAGTAAAATATTTATACTTTTTTGCAATAGTAAAAATGTTTTTTTTTCTTTTTTTTCTTTTCTTTTCTTTTTTTTTTTTTTTTTTTGTTAAAAACAGAAAGATATGATCTGTATTCAAACAGTATGCAGTTGCAGTTTTGGGTTTTTGGCATGACAGAACATCAAAAACTGGTTTGAACTGTCAAAAACTTATGACAAATAATATCATATTTTAGATATCACATTACCTTTAAAGAGAGAAATTTATTTTCAAGCAAATATAAATGGTATTTTAATATTCAAATTAATTTTCAGTTTTAAAATGTATATTCATTAATTAGAACAATTAAGTTAAAAAAAACTCATCTGGAAAATCTAATATTTTTTATGCTTCAGTTACTATAATTATATTACTTAAATTTATTGTAAATAATTTTTTCATAAAATTAGTACAGGAACTATGTTAAAGATCACTATTCAAATTTAAATCAACTAAGGGAATTTCCATTATAGACCTTTTTTTATTGTTGATAAAGCATTAATTTTTAAATATTTACTTTTATGCTTTGAGATTCTTGTTGAAAAACAGATGGTTTATGATGATTTGTTATGATGATGCAGATAAAACTGATAGACTAAAATAATGTTTACCAGTGTACTTGGTATTGAAAAAAGGAAATTTACAATCAAGGAAACAGCAAATTAGGTCAGTATTGGGTAGATGTCAAAGTTGAATGCATTACAGAAGCTAAATTTTTTTCCCAAATGCTTCTAATTGTACCCCACAAGGTACCACAAATTTGTAACGAGGTTTTATAATAATAAAGAATGCATAAAGAAATCAGAAGGAAGTGTAGCTACTTTAAAATTAGTACATATATTTTGTTGGACTTTATTAATTGAAACATTTATTAACTTTTTAATAAATAAAAGCATATATTAAAATAATTTAGGTAAAGTAAAGAAAAGCATGAGTTTTTACTCTCAAAATCTCTAAAAAATTTTTAAATATTTTTTAGATGAGCTTTATAAGTTTATTTAATTCAGTATTCAAATTTCTTTCTGAAAGTTAATTAAATTTATTTTTAAACTAAGTAGATATGCATTATATTATGTGTTATCAAAATTATCTGCTATCCCAATATTTGATGTGCTTTTAAAAGCTTCCAATTCATTTATGCTAAAATGGCCATCGTTAAACTGTTGAATTAGATAAAAATTATGTATTCTTTATACATTTATAATACATATGTATATTTGCTTTTAATAATAAGCTTGATTTATTTTTAACAATTTGCATTGGACTAGGACACTTAGGCGAAAATAACTGCTAGAGTGATTTAAAAAGTAAATTTATGGAAGTATAATAAAATGTATAAAAATAAAGGTATATATATTATTTTAGTAATAATCGGGATGCAAACTCAAATTTTCGGGGGGCGAAACAGTTAAAACTTTCTAGGTTTCCATTACAGTTCTTTTCATGATACAAAACAAACACACACATATATATGTAAATATACATGTGTTTATGGTTTGTATCACAAAGAAAACTGCAATTGAAGCTTGGAGAAATATTTAGTTTTTTGCCTCGAAAAAATCGAAGAATATTATGAGTTAGCACCCTGGTTATTACCTTAATATAAATACCGTAATTTTTTATACATTTTGTTATACTTCTGTAAATTTACTTTTATTTTTAAAATCACCGTAGCAGTTATTTTTGCGTAAGTGTTCTAATAGACTGCAAATTATTCAAATTAAATTAAGCTAATTTATTAAGAACAAATAAACAACGTTTTGCAGGGGAATAGCACGTCCTTTTAAGATCTAAAAACATCTAAATCGCGTACCCTCCAAGTCGAAATTGTCGCTCTTATAGACGTGCTATAGAGCGGCGCGTGGATTTCATCGACGTCTTATAGATCTCAAGGAGAGCACACCTCGGAACTCCTATAGAGCTCCATAAGACGCGATCTCGATATTTTTCGACGTCTTATAGAGGAAGGCGTTTTTATGAGGTGACGTATTATAGACGTCTGATAGAGATCGGTGTGTTGTTTGACTCTCAATAGGGGACATGTATGAGTGACATATTCTCTTATATATTTCCGTAAAGTGAACAGTTTGTTAAGTAGTGGATGTTCAGGAGTCAGGAACAGTTTTCTGTCCTACTTTTGTTATTGGGGTTTCAAGCTAATTGAGTTCGGTCATCAGCTGTAAGTCCTGATATTATTGGTTCCAAATAGCAAAATATTCACTGTGCACTTCGAAACATGCGTAATAATTTAGTTCTACATGGCAAAATCTTTGTTATTCATTCTTCGGTATCATACTTCTGATTTCGAAACCCAAACGGGACATGGGGTGAGTTAGGGTTGATGGCATCAGAGTGAGAAACTAAAGATACGTAAAACATTAAAATTTCTTAGCGGCACTTCTATCCCACACAACCACATAGAGGTTATAGCCATCTAATAGAGATCGAAATTCATCTATGACATCCAGGACGTGCTATAGAACTCTATAAGATTAAAAAAATAGATGTCTAATGGTCGTGTGTGATTTCGACGTCTGTTAGATATCTAAGACATGTTATGTACATCTATAAGTCCTCCAGGTTTCGACTTTTAATAGACGTAGCCTGTATCAGTTCATATTTTGATATAGACGTCTTATAGAGCTCTTTTAGATCACCTCCTCCCAAAGCACCATCTATAGTCTGGTGAACAAACTACTACGCTGTATATTATTATTGAGTGTGGAGCGACATCTTCATTTGTTTATAAATTTCTGTAAGTACTAAATAATAATTCCCATTGTAAATTACACACAAATTATATTGTATTTCCTTATACTGCCTCTATCTAGAGTTGTCTTTAATATATTATTATGTCTGTTAGAATATTTTCTTATAGTTTCTTTTTTATAGATTTAGAAAAATTTAAAATGCTTCTAGAAGTATACTATGAATTTTTTCTAATAGACATATTTCATAGTTTTTAAAAGTCATCAGATGTGTCAGAATATTTAGCAGATTTTATTGTTGAAATTAATAAATTTATTCAAAGTGGTATGAAATTGAATGTTTTATAATTGAATAGACTTTCAAGTCAATAAAAATTGACTTGAAAGCTTTTGATTGTGATGTTTACAACAGCTAGTTGATAAAGTATTTGAATCCACAAAATTTTTCAGACACGAATGAAACAGTTTTTGTTAATAGTTTTAAATTAAAGGAAGAACACACTAAATGGTCTTTTGAACTTAACGCACAAGAAGAGTACTAAATTTTAATTTTAAGAAACAAATATTACACTTCTAAATTAAATAATGTGCAAATTTTATGATTGTTCTAGAATAGATATAAAAAGTTTTGTAGTAAATCAAGGTGCCAAATATGCTATAAGCAAAGTGTTTTAAAAGTCTTTCAAATTTTATATATAATAAATAAAACTTTAAATTGATGCTTGTGTTTCTTCGATTATGTTTGATATTTTTCAGTTAAAGTGAAAAGATCAGTTTTTTCATTGGGATTCAACCTTGACCCAGCTAGCTGAAATCCTTTTTTGTTTTATTGATCCAGAGGAATTCTATTTACTTTAAAGAAAGGACTAGTCGTCAAGGGAAGAAATTCAAATGATAGAAGAAATTTTAAACTAAATATCAACACTAAAGAACTGTAGGTTAGTATATTTGTGTACTCTGATAAGTATTAGAATGTTGTGAATTATAGTCTGGTAAATATATTGTATTGTTAGTAGCAAGTGTTTGTTGTATAATTTACATTTTAATTTACTTTAATTATAATGTTTCCATTTGTATCAATGAATTATTTCATAATTTGTTTGCTTTGATTTTTCTCATATTTTCAGCACTATTTAGGTTGTATGTTGTCTGAATTCATATTTATATTCTACATATAAATTGTTTTTATTATTAAGTACTTTCCAGATCAGTGGCATAAGCCTCATTGACTTGGTATGACAATTATGTTATCAAAAATGTCAAATGAATTGGCAGCAAAATTTAGCTGGTTGAGGGCAAAAGAAAATGATGTTCTACTTTTATTAAAATCTAAAATTGTATCAATTAAATTATAGTTTTTATTTATTTAGCACTTGTATTTCTGTATAATAATTATTAATAATAAATTAATTACTTGTAGTTGTATATCTAGGAATAGTCATACCACTGTTATGTGTATATATCAAGAGAAATGATTTGAAGGTACAAATGTACTTTACCAACCAAAAGTTTGGTACTTTTTTAAAGATTTATATATAATTGTGTGTTTATACGCACATGGTTTTGGTTATTTCTCTCTCTCTCTCTCTCACTATATATATATATATATATATATATATATATAGATAGATAGATAGATAGATAGATAGATAGATAGATAGATAGAGGCACATGGTCATTGTGTGTGTGCATATATGGGTATTGTGGGATATGTGTGGATATTTTGGGTATTATGTGAGTGCAATATTTTATTTATATTAAATATGTGCATGTAAAAGCATATATTTAATATAAATATGAACCATTCTTATAAAATATAAAAAAATATTAAGGTAAACCTAGCAATATTTTCTAAAAAAAGAAAATTATTTATTATATTTTAGGTGCAGGTGGGTGAAATGTGTTATGGAAGCATCTGACGAACCAAGAAATTGAAGGCATTGTTAAAGGCTGGTGTAAAAATTGTTAAAATATTTTGTATTCAATAAAGAATTTTAGTAAAATACTTTTTTGCAATAGTAAAAATATGTTTTTTTTTTTTTGTTTTTGTTTTGTTTTTTGTTAAAAACAGAAAGATATGATCTGTATTCAAACAGTATGCAGTTGCAGTTTTGGGTTTTTGGCATGACAGAACATCAAAAACTGGTTTGAACTGTCAAAAACTTATGACAAATAATATCATATTTTAGATATCACATTACCTTTAAAGAGAGAAATTTATTTTCAAGCAAATATAAATGGTATTTTAATATTCAAATTAATTTTCAGTTTTAAAATGTATATTCATTAATTAGAACAATTAAGTTAAAAAAACTCATCTGGAAAATCTAATATTTTTTATGCTTCAGTTACTATAATTATATTACTTAAATTTATTGTAAATAATTTTTTCATAAAATTAGTACAGGAACTATGTTAAAGATCACTATTCAAATTTAAATCAACTAAGGGAATTTCCATTATAGACCTTTTTTTATTGTTGATAAAGCATTAATTTTTAAATATTTACTTTTATGCTTTGAGATTCTTGTTGAAAAACAGATGGTTTATGATGATTTGTTATGATGATGCAGATAAAACTGATAGACTAAAATAATGTTTACCAGTGTACTTGGTATTGAAAAAAGGAAATTTACAATCAAGGAAACAGCAAATTAAGTCAGTATTGGGTAGATGTCAAAGTTGAATGCATTACAGAAGCTAAATTTTTTTCCCAAATGCTTCTAATTGTACCCCACAAGGTACCACAAATTTGTAACAAGGTTTTATAATAATAAAGAATGCATAAAGAAATCAGAAGGAAGTGTAGCTACTTTAAAATAAGTTTATGATGTTGTATAATATATTTTTGAGTTTTTCTAGTAGAATATTTAAAAATTATTCTAAATATTTAAGTGCTATATGACTCTGTATTTTACTGATCTTTAAAAGCAGAAGAAACAAGAAAAATCACAAATAATTGAAGTAAAAGATAGGAAAGGGCTATCAAATGAGATAAAAATGTTACAAGCATAAAATTCAAATAAAAACAAATAGTTAGCTAAAATAGAATAATTTGAGAAGTTAAAATGTTTATCATTTGGTTTAATGTTTTAATTCTTACTTATGTCTATCTGCAAAAGGGAAGTAAAAAAAATCTTAGTTTAATAATAAATTAGTACATATATTTTGTTGGACTTTATTAATTGAAAAATTTATTAACTTTTTAATAAATAAAAGCATATATTAAGATAATTTAGGTAAAGTAAAGAAAAGCATGAGTTTTTACTCTCAAAATCTCTAAAAAATTTTTAAATATTTTTTAGATGAGCTTTATAAGTTTATTTAATTCAGTATTCAAATTTTTTTCTGAAAGTTAATTAAATTAATTTTAAAACTAAGTAGATATGCATTATATTATGTGTTATCCCAATTATCTGCTATCCCAATATTTGATGTGCTTTTAAAAGCTTCCAATTCATTTATGCTAAAATGGCCATCGTTAAACTGTTGAATTAGATAAAAATTATGTATTCTTTATACATTTATAATACATATGTATATTTGCTTTTAATAATAAGCTTGATTTATTTTTAACAATTTGCATTGGACTAGGACACTTAGGCGAAAATAACTGCTAGAGTGATTTAAAAAGTAAATTTATGGAAGTATAATAAAATGTATAAAAATAAAGGTATATATATTATTTTAGTAATAATCGGGATGCAAACTCAAATTTTCGGGGGGCGAAACAGTTAAAACTTTCTAGGTTTCCATTACAGTTCTTTTCATGATACAAAACAAACACACACATATATATGTAAATATACATGTGTTTATGGTTTGTATCACAAAGAAAACTGCAATTGAAGCTTGGAGAAATATTTAGTTTTTTGCCTCGAAAAAATCGAAGAATATTATGAGTTAGCACCCTGATTATTACCTTAATATAAATACCGTAATTTTTTTATACATTTTGTTATACTTCTGTAAATTTACTTTTATTTTTAAAATCACCGTAGCAGTTATTTTTGCGTAAGTGTTCTAATAGACTGCAAATTATTCAAATTAAATTAAGCTAATTTATTAAGAACTAATAAACAACGTTTTGCAGGGGAATAGCACGTCCTTTTAAGATCTAAAAACATCTAAATTGCGTACCCTCCAAGTCGAAATTGTCGCTCTTATAGACGTGCTATAGAGCGGCGCGTGGATTTCATCGACGTCTTATAGATCTCAAGGAGAGCACACCTCGGAACTCCTATAGAGCTCCATAAGACGCGATCTCGATATTTTTCGACGTCTTATAGAGGAAGGCGTTTTTATGAGGTGACGTATTATAGACATCTGATAGAGATCGGTGTGTTGTTTGGGATAGCTTTTAATAACGCTTCGCCTATGGCAATTGTATTACATAAAGGATGAAGACAAGAGTTTTTCAGTTTTTCCATAATAAATATGATGAACAGTGATTGCCGGTAGAAGCGCTGTGACCTTTATAGGTTTAAAACTTAAACTTTCAACTTTTACAGCATTTCTACTGATGCGGCGCTTACGCATGATTAAAAAAAAAGCTGCCATCTTTAACCTAAACGAGATCTTGGAACATATTAATTTTTCCCTCTTTAATGATAATATTCTCGTCAGTTTGAATCGGTAGCATCTGTCAGCTACAAATTCTTCGGTATAAATACTTCTTGGATAAGTGTGGGTTCGAAGCTCTACGGTCTATTTTTTTGATATGCAATGGCTATGAGGTCAGAAGCTACTGCTAAAAGTCCATTCTGAATGACCATGAACATCCATCTCAGCAGATTCGAAACTGCGAATTACGCTGCTTAAAAGCAGCACTCTACGTTTTTGCCATGAATTGGTTAAGTACTTGCTGAATAGCTCTTAAGTAAGAAAGAAATGAAATTTTAAAAAATAATACTTAAACGGCTTAGAAGCCATATCGCTCGTTTTAAGCGTAATGTAATTTCCTACATTGAACAAATTGGAAATAGAGCACCAACACTTGATTAAGTCAAGATTTTGCTACTGTGCCAATCACAATTCATGCCACGCGCAGTTTAACTAATCAGAGTTTATACTGATGCTGCATTTCTTCCGGAAATTTTGACAGCATCATAACTGAGACTATTGTTTTGTCGTATCAATAGTTATCTACACTGTAAAGGAAACGATGTGTCACGAGGGTTATTCTGACGTCAAATGTATATTTCTTATAAAGTTTATTCTCTGTGTATGGCAACTTTGCCATTTTGAGTGAGTGTTATGAAATCTTTGGAATAAAATGTTTTGCATGGAGTTGCTATGTATTGATGTTTAAAATTACAGTTTTTTTTTGCATGAAAGGTCAAGTGTACCTTTTTGAATGCACAGAACATTTCTGGTGACCCGGACGTGGACGTTCTTGCTTGGGGCTGTCATCCATCATCACCTAGGAAAATATTCAAGATCTAGCCAAGCAAATATCGCCAAAAAACTTGAAGGTTCTTTCTACGTTGACAACTGTGTAACCTCGGTGGACACAAATTCAGAACTAGAAACATTCATTGAAGTATCCACGAAAATAATGGCAGAGGCAAAATTTGATCTAAGAGGCTGGGAACATACTGAATCTGAACCAGTTGCTCATCATACCGTTCCATCACAGCCAACCACTGTATTAGGACTCATGTGGGACAAAACAGATGATACTCTATGCTGTGATATTAGTTCAATTAAGAAACCAGAAGGACCTATAACTCGAAGGGTTATTTTGTCGGTAGCGCATCGAGTTTTCGATCCGATCGGCTTTACATGTCCGGTGGTACTGTGTTTAAAGTTACTTTTGCAAGAAAGATGGAAAGAAAAAACTAGTTGGGATGCAGAAGTGTCGCCAGATATTGCATCAAAATTTTGGAAGTGGTTTGATGAAATTGACACTTTGAACGCTGTTAAGATTCCTCGCCACGCATTTCTATGCGGATCTTCAACGTTAACTTTGCATACATTTTGCGATGCATCAGGATCTTCTTACGCAGCAGTAGTGTACCTCAGATGTGAAACAATTCATAATGTAGCCATACACTTTCTTATGGCTAAGTCTAGAATTGCACCCTTAAGGAAGATCACGATTCCTAGACTAGAACTTTTATCTTGTTGTCTTGGATCTCGTTTAGCGCACTTCGTGAAACGCAGTCTTAACTTAGAAAGCGCTAAAGAGTTCTACTGGACGGATTCTTCTACCACTCTACATTGGATTAAGAAAATTGAGCCGTGGGGTGTCTTTGTACAAAACAGAGTAAAAGAAATTCGTAGATTAACTCAAGTCGAAGATTGGAGACATATTCCTGGCCAGTACAACCCCGCCGATTTACCTTCTCGAGGCTGCTCTGTTCTGAAACTCCTCCTTTCCAGATGGTGGGAGGGACCGATATGGCTAAAAATGCATGAAGACAGTTGGCCTCAGTCCGTCGTAGTAACTGATGAAGAGGCTGTTTCAAAGGAAAGGCTGAAGAAATCGGTCGTACTCATAAATGCATTTTTTGAAGAAGAGCATTATCTTTCGTATTTTTCGAGTTACATGAAAACCGTAAGAGTCACATCCTGGTTGTTCAGATTCATTACAAATGCTAAAGCTTCTAACAAAAACCCTACCAAGGGCAATTTGACTGTAGAGGAGGTGGAAAGAGCAGAAAAACGAATCATCAAAGTAATTCAAAGGGAATTCTCCTCAGAAAAGCGCATTAAAGGTTTAAAGTCCTTAAATATTTTTAAAGATGCAGAAGGAGTCTTACGAATAAAAACTAAACTTACAGAGAGACAGGATTCTGAGGATTTTAAATATCCTATCCTACTTCCAAGTAAACATCGGTTAGTAGAACTTCTTATTAAAGAAAATCATTTGAAACATCTGCATGCAGGAGTACAAATTCTGTTGGCCAATTTAAGAGAGAGATTCTGGATCATTAATGGGCGAAGAACTGTGAGAAGTGTAATAAATAAATGTATTCGATGTAAGCGGCATAGCGCCCGAAATGTGGACACTGCTCCAATTGGTTTACCCGAAGATAGAGTCAAAGAAGCATCAGTTTTTGAAATCACAGGAGTGGATATAGCAGGACCACTGCATTTGAAAGGAGGAGAGAAATGCTGGATAGTACTTTATACATGTGCTGTGTTCCGAGCCATTCATTTAGAATTGGTACTGTCACTTTCTACCAAAGCCTTTCTTCTTAGCCTTAGACGTTTCATAGCTCGACGAGGACGTCCCAAAGTGATTTATAGCGACAATGCGAAAAACTTCGTAGGGGCGGAAAACTTGCTTCAAAAATTAGATTGGAGTTCCATTCAGCAAGAAACATTGATAGAGAAAATAACGTGGAAGTTTGTACCACCCGCAGCTCCCTGGTGGGGAGGTTTTTGGGAGAGGATGGTCCACATGGTCAAAAAACTCCTTCGAAGGGTGCTGGGAAAAGCTTCTCTTCTCTATGAAGAAATGGTGAGTCTTTTATGTGAGTGTGAATCCGTCATAAATTCACGACCTATCACCTATTTAACAGAGGATCCAGAAGACATGATTCCGCTCACTCCTGCGATGTTCCTACAACCTATCCAAACGGTGGGAGTCCCAGATTTAGATGAATTGAATAGGACTGATGTCAAAAAACGCTGGAGGTATCAGCAGACTCTTAGAGAACTTTTGAGAAAGAGATTCCGCAATGAATATTTAAGCTCTCTACTCCAAACGATGAAAAAGGATGAGTATTATGAAGTGAAACCGGGTGATGTTGTCCTAATAGAAAATGATTCCCAAAAGAAAGTAATGTGGCCAATGGCTAAAGTTGTGGAGGTTTATCCTAGCAAAAATGCAATTGTGCGTGTTGCACGTCTGAAAACTTCTAGTGGTGAATTTATACGTCCCGTTCGTAGACTTTTCCCTTTAGAGATAAGATCTCCGAGTGAGAGCATGACTAATAAGACTAAGAGTAGTCAAAGTGATGTAGCTAAAAGAGAAAATTTAACAACCAGAAGCGGTAGAACTATTAAGTTGCCTATAAGATTTCGAGATAAGTGAACTAAAAAACAATTCAGAACATGGACTGTTTGATGTTAATTGAAAGAAAATATGTTTTGATTATTACTGTTTATAATAATCAAAAGGTGGGAGTGTAAAGGAAACGATGTGTCACGAGGGTTATTCTGACGTCAAATGTATATTTCTTATAAAGTTTATTCTCTGTGTATGGCAACTTTGCCATTTTGAGTGAGTGTTATGAAATCTTTGGAATAAAATGTTTTGCATGAAGTTGCTATGTATTGATGTTTAAAATTACAGTTTTTTTTCGCATGAAAGGTCAAGTGTACCTTTTTGAATGCACAGAACATACACAATAAGTGTTTAGTTAAACATAATGTACTTGTACCTAAGGATAGTTAGGAACGCCCATGTCATAGTCAAATTGATTAATCATAGGTCAAAAGCCATGCATTTATTTTGCAAATGATTATCGATTTGATTAATGAACAATGGTTGAGAAAAGCTTGTAGTAGATGGGACATTTGACATTGAAGTTAAGCACATACTTCAAGTGTTAGCCATTGTCTACAATAATACAATGTGCATTAAAATCCCAGTCATATATTACTATGATTGAGTTTTTTCTACACTTTGCTTCTTCGTTAGACACAACAGAATTATTCTAACACTTGTTAATAGGAACTTTTACTGATAAATGCAAACAGAGCAATTGATTACTCAAATGAATTTTTGATCAAGAATTTATTCGAGACTCATTCATTCATTCACTCATAATTTTATACCACGTGTTGGCACCTCGCCGATTTCTTTCAAAAACATCATGTCTCAAACACTTTAATACCACTTGATTTCATGTCGAAGCGTCATGTAGTAATTATAAAACTTAAATATGCAAATTCCATGCATATAAGTCGGCGTGAAATATAAACTTTTATTTTACCTGGCAACACAGAATTATTGTATTTCGTTTGGCAACAACATTCTATTGTTTACTTCGTCTATATAAACATTTCTGTGTTACTCTGTGGTCTATGTTATTCGAGTTTTAACTGTGCATAATTAACTCTTATCGCGATTTCCATTCTAGAAAATCAATTTCAGCAATGTAGATTTCCAGCTAATTACAAGCTTATGCAGGTAATTTTGGATTGAAAGTTAGTACAGGTTATTTCATGTATGATTACATATTGAGCAAATTGAATCCCAGTTTAGGGGGCCCCAGTTCAGTGGGCGGCTATTTCCCAGTTCGGGGGGCCCGCGGAACCGAGTTCGGTGGGGACGCCAAGCGTGGGAGATTACGCCAAATTCTAGAGCCCTATTTTCTGGCAAACCTTGTTCTTCTGTTCGGACTCTTCCACCACCCCCTAAAAAAGGTGGGGGTGTCAATCGGCCCCTTTATTTTAGGGTATTGGGGGGAAATGACATGTGATTTGAATATCTGACCCTTATTGGTTCCTGTCACTAACAATACTCCAAGACCGCTGAATTTGGATTTTCTAGCGTCCACTTCAAGTCTTTGTCCATTTCGGCTGTGGTCTGGAGGTTTGTCCATTTTGCCTGAGCTCTTATATTTTTTTTTCGTTTTTTTTTTTTTTTTTTTTTTTTTTTTTAAATTTAATACTGGAGCTCACACCAATACAATTGAGGGTTTGTGGAGCTCAGTTAAGAGATCCCTCCTTACAGTTCGCAAGTGTGAAGATCAATTTGATTCGTACGTTTGTGAATTTATGTGGAGGAAAATGAAAGAAAATCCACAAGATGCTTTTCAGGATTTTTTAAATCAGATCAAACGTGTATATCCACCAACAACTCAGGATACGTAATTTAGGTTAGCGCTTTATTTTATATTTTATGCTTAATTTTCGAAGAGTAACAAGTGATGTTATAATTCACCTTTTTTTTTATTATTTATTGCTTTTTGAACTTTATTCAAAATTGTGTCTTAATTTAATACAAAATGATGAAGAAATATTTGTAAACTGTATTATTTTATAGTGTACTACATTGTTAAAAGTGACACGCTGAGTAATAAAAGTAATTTTATTACGACTCTCTACCGTTATTGTTACGGATGATCAACGGGAGCTTTATCTCACTTAGATAAGAAAAATTATTTCATTCCCTTACTATCTTCAGAATTTTAAGCTAAAAATTTATTATTTATTTAAAACATTTACTCCGTTCTTATATTTCCATTTTAAGCTAATAATTTCTAGAAGTAATTTGTACCGTACTTTATAACTATTTAATCGTTTGATAGCTTTAAAATAATTTCATTAAATAGCAACCATATTTTATAAATATAACTAAATATTTTATATTCATAATTGCCTAAATATAACCAACTAATGCTTATATTTTGCTTAATTTGCACTTATTGCAAAAATTCTGTGCTGTTTAGTTTAATAAGCAGTACAAAAGTGCTTCTAAATATATTAAAAACTCAAATTTAAATTTCTATTCATTTTAACAAAATTTCAAACCTTTTTTTTGTTCAAAATATGCTTTGAGATCGGGTATAAACTTAATACACAAATTGTAAACATCACTTGGCGACAAGTTGGCGATCACTTGTACAAAAATAGAGCCAAAAACATGGCAGTGGGGCCCCCGAAATTGGGAATTTACCCAGTGGGCATGCCAGGCAAGCGTGGACGATGTCGCCAAATTCTAGTACCCAGTTTTCTGATAAACCTGGCTCTTCGTGATGACACGTGAACACGACATAACACGTGATGACATGTGATTTGAATATCTGATCCTTATTGGTTCCTGTTACTAACAATACTCCAAGACCGCTGAATTTGGATTTTCTAGCGTTCGGTTTGGTTTGGAGTGCTACGGTTTGCTCTTTTGCAACACGAGGGCACACGAACATCCATGCCGCAGTGGGACTCGAACCCACAAACTCTGGTACTGAAGGCCAGCACCCTAACCAATAGGCCATCGTTTGGCTTTCTAGCGTTCATTTCACCTGGACTTTTGTGGTATTTTTTCGTTTTTTAAATTTAATTTCTTAAGTGTTTCACAAACATTTTTTGTAAATTGAGGATGGCTTCTGCACATGTTTTTAGGTATGACTCTAAGTTATTTAGGAACTTAAGAGATCAGGTAAATTTGGTAATTCTGCAATGGTGCATGGGTGTTGGTTTTCCACCCGGAATTTATGAATGCCCGACTTGCACATCCCCCATGTGCCTTGTTAAAAGAGACTCAACTTACGGATATATATGGGAATTGTTAGATACGACAGTAAGTGTTCACCATTTTTTTCATTCTTTAACTTATTTCTATCTAAGTAATCTCTGTAAAAATGAAACCAAGGCTGTAGAGAGGGGGAGGGATCTGGGGGACTGGTTCCCTCCCCCCCCCCAAAATTTTGAAGGACTATTTTGTAGGTAGACAATGTCCCACTACTGTGTTTGTATGTGCTATCTGCCTAGTTGTTCATGAACATGTACAGTTATTTTCTTAGAAAAAAAACCCGCTGAGACCATAAAAGTCTTGCTGGGCTGCTGGCCGGTAATACAGCACTGTATTTCCGGTACTGTATTCCGGAAATACAGTGCTTTCCCTTTCATTAATTGAAGTATCATTCAGAGACAAAAGATGTCTTTCTTCCTTGGTCCTCCTTCCGAAAATAATTTCTGGCTACGGCCCTGAATGAAACACAACCAAAACAGATCTTTCTACTCATCTACTGTATTTTAAATTCTTACAAAAACAGTACTATCATTTTTATTTCCTGTTGCCAGCAATTTTTAAAATTAACTGGGAAATAATGACAATACAGAAATAGATATGAACAATGCTATACTTAACATACTGCCACCTTTTGATAACAGGACTTTTATCAAAACACCTATTTAATTGAATTAAAATTTAACCTAAAACTACCTTTTAAAGTTCACTTGAGAACTAAAGGAAGTAAAAGAGAACTAAAAGGAAATATAGTGAAACCTCTCTGAGCGGCCACCCCTCTGTACCGAAAATATTTGGCCGCTCTGAAGGGTTTTATTTACTATTATAAGATAATTACTCTAAAGCGTAATATAAACAAGTCTGACATATATTCCTTATGTAAATGAAATTAAAAACTTATCTAAAGTGAAAATAGTACTTCACGTTTCTTTACATTTTTTTTTTTTTTTTTTTAAAGGCTACAATTAGTTTCTGTTTGTTCTGTAGTCCTTGTACTTCTTCAAAATCAAATACTTTTCTTTAATGACTTTGTTGATTTCTGTTCTTCCGCAGTTAAATAATTCAGCTAACTTTCTTGCCAATTTGCCATTCTCATATTTGCGCAGAACTTCAATGCTCTGCTCAAGATTTAGAAAAACGCATTTTGACATTGTTGTCACTCAGATCACTGACCAACTAATGAAATGAAACTGGCGTGGATGACACTTTTGCTGACAGAGGTGCAATTCTACTTATTGGAATTCTAAACAAAGGCTCTAGGACACCTTCAAAGCTTGATTATCAAGTTTCTCCCTCAGTTTCTATGGATGGTGCTATAGGGATTCCCTATCTGAAGGGTGTGGGGAGAATATAAAAGAGATAACAGAAGGAGGGGGGGACCACAGGAATGTACTTCTCAAGTTATTCCATTGTCTTATATCTGACCATAAACCTGACCGTGAGTTTTTTCGCTCAAAATTAAAACATGGAGTGAGTAGTATTTCCCGAAAAAAGAAAGGGGCAATCCTACTTGGTGGTCGTGTGGCTGCTGATACAGGTTAGTTTACCGTTAGGTCTATGAGTTGAAAAATCTGTGCCATAAAAAATTGGCCGTTTAGAAGGGTGGCCGCTCAGAGAAGTTTCACTGTATATAATAGCACAAAAATAAATGAACTTTTAGGAGAAATTTTGAACCGAGAAAAACTTAAAAGTAAAAAACTAACTGTATAAGGAGTCTTACCTGTGCTATAATCAGACTAAAATAGGATAAAAAAAAAAGCCAGAATTTTGAAAATGTGTGCAGTAGCAGGTCAGCTAATCTTATAGAAAATATACTTCTCTGTAAACCGACAAAATCTGATCAATGGGAAAATACACCTTTAAAATTTTTTTAAAAAGTTTATATTGCTTAAATTTATACAAAAGTGATAACTTCAGATAGGGTTACTAAGGTTTATACCACTGTCGTTGGCATCTAATATGTAAAAATTTTATTGACACATAGTATAGTGCCATGGCATGGCATTAATCAAGATAAATTGGCTTAAAATTATGAAAATAATAAAGGATGCATAAAATACTTGCTGAGTGACATATTTGAATGTTATGGATATTTTTTCCACTTCTTATATACAAGTTTGAACTTTAGGTAAAATTTTTGATAAAAAATGCTCTCTCAGCTTATATGTGTATGGGTTCTATATTCAGAAATATACGGTATATATATTTTTATTTTGTATGATGTATTATTAGAATTATCATTGTCTTGGAAGCAGGGCCTGACTAAGATACTTTTGTGCCCAGGGCAAAATTTTTGTGCCCTCCACACCCATTGTAAATTTATAGCTACAAGTTATTATTATAATTACAGTCATATAAAAATTACAACATTAAATTAGCAAACATATTTAAGAAATTAGCATTAAAGTAATATTCAAAATCAAAATCACCAAATTTAAATAATGACAGAGATAAACTAGCTCAAATGATATTGAATTTAAAATCTGCTGAGCCACAAAAATAAACAGTTAGGTACAAAGCAATCAAAACATAAAACAAAATAGATTAATCAAATAATAATGATGCTACATCTCTGAGAGCTGGAGGATGACATAAATTTTTTTATCTATAGTTCTAAGGTGGTATCCTTCTATTTGTTACAAGGCTGAATTAACTACTATTGTAATCAGCCAAGCAAAGACATTGAAAAAAGAACAACAAGCAACCAAAATAATTAAACAAAAAAAGAGAGAGGAAAAATTAAACCGAGAAACTAGCAGATCTAAAAGGAACAAAGCCAAGTTCTGAGGCAGAGATTTAATACCATTCTAAAAGGTTACGGTTCTAAAAGGTAAGATTGGTTAGGGGGCTGGCCTTTGGTACCGGAGTTTGTGGGTTCAAATCCCACAGTGGCATGGATGTTTGTAGCCATTCAGAATCGTCTTTAAGCTGTAGGTCCCGCCCTCATTAGTTCTCATGTTGCAAAAAGTAGACCGTAACACTCTATACCAAACCAAACCATTCTAAAAGTAAATCCACAAAATACATTGGTTAAGTAAGAGATATTACTAATGAGCCTTATCATATAAAGCATGTAAGACAAAATTGGAGAATTATATATTTTTTTTTACCTTGATGATAAAAACTATATGGAGTATAGTTATATTTTTCATATATTTAAGGAATATAAATGTGACAGTCATTGACACTCTTTATTTGAATATTGTGACACTAATATTTTTCTACACGATTGTTTTATTTAAAATGTAATGAAATAAGGATGTTTTATTTTATAACTAGTACTAATTTATTTTTATTGATATATACTCTTCCTACTTGTATTACCCTTATTTTTTCCCACCATGGGGGGAAAATAGTAGTATCTACACATGAATAATAAAATATATAATCAAGAGGTATTTTGAAAAAAATTAAAATGCTACATTTTCAATCCATATAGTTCAAATGTATATAATATGCATCAAAATTTTTAATCTATTTGATTTAATAGTTTGATTTTAATATGCTTTTTAAAAAATGCCTGTTTTCACCTCCATTTTAACCCACATGACCCTATTTACAAATATTTACAGTCGAAGTTAAGGTTGACCAATCTGTAATATGGGTTAATTTGTTCTCCCCATTCCTTTATACCTACATTTGGAAAAAACTTTTACATTACTATAGCATTTTTCTTTTATTACTTTACAGGTTCCCTTTATTTTAGAGAATTTCTCTACAGTAGGTGCTTTGTGGTTCAATTGAATATTGTTTTGATGTGTTTGTGCACAAGGAGCTTGTACTTTTGTGGAAAAGTTTGTAAACTGTAAAATATCAACAGAAAATGGCAAAGCTCTTATGTATGCTTTTAAAGTTCAAAATATCAGTACAAGTTTAGTTTTGGAATAATATGAAATAATTTTTAAGCATCAATTAAAGAGGTAGAAGTGAAGATTAGTCTTTATAATTTGCCATAGAGGGTGACCATTTTATTTCATAAAGTGGTACGTACTCCAAAGGAATTAAATATATAAATATATAATAATAGAAATCAAAGAAATTCCTGTGCAAAGGAAAGGAGATACAATCTAATATTTAGGTACTATGAACATATGTATTATCTAAAAAAAATATTTTCAATAAAAGTTCCTTGAAGATAAATAATGAAATATTAGTTAAAATTCTGTTTGTTGTAGATATGGAACAAATTACATTTGATAATTTTAAGTCTGTAAACTTTCAAGTAAGATCTTTTGTTTGTGTTGTATGTCAGAAAACATTTTCTCAAAAATGCCACTTGGATCGTCATCTTCATTTGCATTCTGATAAATATACTTGCAGTATATGTCAAAAAGCTTTTGCTGGTAGTTGTAACTTAAAAGTTCACATTCGTACTCATACTGGAGAAAGGCCATATATTTGTAGTGTCTGTAACAAAGCATTTTCTCAAAAATGCCACTTAGATCATCATCTTCAATTACATACTAATAAGTATACTTGCAGTATATGTCAAAAAGCTTTTGCTGGTAGTTACGTCTTAAAAGTTCACATTCGTACTCATACTGGAGAAAAGCCATATATTTGTAGTGTCTGTAACAAAGCATTTTCTCGAAAAGACTTTTTAGATCTTCATATGCGCATCCATACAGGAGAAAAACCTTTTGCATGCAAGTCTTGTACGAGAGCATTTTCTAATAAATCTGCCTTAAGAGAACATCTTCATACCCATACTGGTGAGAAAC
>JAGEOH010000779.1:0-28354 GCA_032207245.1 Pardosa pseudoannulata | reverse complement strand
TAGCTGAATTCTCATTCGCTGGCCGTCCCGATTCCGGAATTCCAGAGGATTCATTAATGTGATACATCAGCGGTGTAACGTCTTTTTACTCCGATTGTCAAGATTCCACACTCTGCGAAGCCACGCTATTGTCCTTGTAAACAGGTGGATCCTATCACCTGCTTTGGTGCTTGCTCGAAACAAAGGAGTCTTCACAATGTATATATATAATATATATATATATATATATATATATATATATATATATATTTATATATATATAATTTATAATATATGTAATATATGTATATATATGTATATTTGTATATATATGTATGTATATGTATATTATATGTATATATACGTATATGTATATATATTGTATTGTATATATATATATATGTATAATATATGTATACGAATATATATATGTATACGTATATGTATATTTACGTATATTTATATATAAGTAATGTATATATACGTATATGTATATTATATACGTATATGTATATATAAATACTATATGTATATATATACGTATATGTATATATATATGTATATATGTATATATGTATATATGTATATATGTATATGTATTATATATGTAATTTGTATATGTATATGTATAATTATATGTATATATATTTGTATATGTATATATATATGTTTATTTGTATATATATAGTATATATATATGTATTGTATATGTAATATATATATATGTATATATATATTATATGTATATGTATATATATTCGTATATGATTTATATATGTATATGTATATGTATATGTATATGTATATATATATGTATATGTTATATATATGTATATGTATATGTATATGTATATGTATATGTATATGTTTATGTATATGTATATATATTTATATGTATATGTAAATATATGTTTATGTATATATATGTATATATATATATGTATATGTATATTGTATATATATATGTATATGTATATATGAATATATTTTGTAATATGTATATATATTTATATGTATATGTATATATATATATGTATATGTATATATATATGTATATATATATATATATTTATTATATATATATATATATATTATATGTATATATATATGTATATATTATATGTATATGTCTATGTATATATAATATGTCTATGTATATATATATATATGTTATATATTTATATATGTATATTTTATATATTATATATATATATATATGTATATATATATATTTTATGTATATATATGTATATATTCTATGTATATATATATATTTTTATATGTTTGTGTATATATATATATTTCAGTATTTATATGCTTGTATATAATTTAAATATTACATGTGTATTTATACATATGTATGTATAAATGTATATGAATGTACTTATATATGTATATACAAATATTTACACTCTCAGACACACACAACACATATATTTTCATTGTTTTAATATATATTATGTGTATATGCATTAAGTTTAAGAGCAAAATACAACGAGCTTCCGAGAAAAGGAAAAGTGTATCGGTAACATTATATTGCTTTGCATTAAAATTATAACCTAAAAATTATTTTTCAAATAAATAATAAGTAAAAAATTGAAAAGTTTCTCAATAATAATTCATATTATGCTTACAGTTTTTTTAAAGCTACCACTATGTTAGAGTGCATTATTGCACATTAAATCATGCTTTAAATTTGATATAAAGACAGATCCTTCGAATGCTTCATGAATTTCTAAAAAAACGAAACTGCATAATTGCTTCAACATAAATAATCAGATATCTTAAACTCGTAAAGTAAAATGTTTATGTATTCGTAAATTATATGTATTTTTTATATGCATAACAAATGTACAAATATATTTTACACCTACGTATAAATACAACACATACACACATATATATATATATTTATAATATATATATTTATATATTTTATATATATATACATAATACATATACATATATACCATATGCATATTAATATATATGTATATATATAATATATATATTATATATATATATATTATAATATAATATAATATATATATATATATATACATAAATATATACATATATACACATATGCATATTAATATATATATATTTATATATATATATATATATATATATATATATTTATATATATTATATATATATATTTATATATATATTTATATATATTTTAAATACTCATATATATTAATATGCATATGTATATATTTATATTTATATTATATATATATATATATATATATATATATATTAGATATATATATATAATATATTAATATGCATATGTATATATGTATATATATATATATATATATATATAACATATATATATATATTATATATATATATATATATAAATATACATATATATTAATATGCATATGATATTGTATATTTTATATGTATATATATATTTGTGTATATATACTTTATATGTATATATATATATATATATATATATATATATATATATATAATATATATATATATATATATATATATATATATATATATATGTGTGTACATTTATATGTTCATAATAATACATTTATAAATACATTATATATATATATATATTTATATATTTATATATATATATATTTTATGTATGTATGTATATATATATATTTTTATATAATATATATATATATATAATATATTTTAAATGTATTGGTCATATAAATGTACACATAAATATATATATGCATATATAAAATAAGTATATATTTATATATAACATATATATTTATTGTATGTATGTATTTAATATATATATATATATATATATTATATATATATATATATTTTTATATATATATTATATATCATATATATTTATATAAACAATATTTAATAAACATATATATAAACATATATTTTACATATAAAATATTGTTATAGACTCAAATTAACAAAAAATTTAATGTATTGCCATAATAAATATTATCCAATATTTTAGCAAATAAAATGATTAAGTAATTTTTTTTATAAATAAAATTATTAAGTAATTTCTCAATTATAATTTCATACCAAGCATACATGTTTTTTTGAAGCTACCACAAAGTAAAAGTTTTACTCCACATGAAATTTTCTTAAAATTCCCCCCTAAAAAAATTATAAAATACAGTGATCCGATCTAACATTCATGATTTCCGATTACGAAGCTATTGAAAGTATTTCATCATAAATAATCGTGTATATAATATATCTGTTGCATATGATATTGCTTAAAGCTAAAAATCATTGAACCGAGTTCTTTGAGTGATGAGTTATAGAGTTCTTTATGTTTAGCTTAAAATGTAATTGTATTTCAAAACTTTTTATGATTTAATTAATTATTAAGTAAAATCGATTAATTAATGTAAATAAAAATTGAATTTGTTGAATCCGAAAAATATTATTAATTTTTAGTTTTATGCAAGATTAAATATAGAACATTTTTGTATATATTTATTTATATATATATAAATATATATATATATATAATGTATATATATATGTATATATATATATGTATATGTATATATATGTATATATATATATATAAATATTTATATATATATATACATAAATATATAATGTATATATATATATGTATATATTATGTATATATATATATATGTATATATATATGTATTATATATATATGTATATATATTGTATATATATATATGTATATATATTATATATATATGTATATATATATATATTATATATATATATGTATATTTGTTATATATATGTATATGTATATACATATGTAATGTATATGTGTATGTATATGTATATATATATATATGTATATGTATATATATATATATATATATATATATATATATATATATATATATATATGTAATGTAAAAACTTAACGCTTTAATCCTAAACTAAAATTACTAACACCTTTATTAAAAAACCACCAAATCCGCAATTTCTTCATCTTTTTAGTGGCCTTTCGGCGTTAAACTCTTTTGTTTCCTTCCTGTTGGCGAGCTTAACTCGCCAACCTACTTAAAAGCACTTATAACAAATTCTTTTCTCAAGTGGTTAGCGTCCCCGAGGTTATATAAGGCTGCGCGACAACCCTTTGTAGAAGTTTTGCTCTGTATGCTGCCTAATAAACATGTATAAAATTTATCCTGGATCTTCGTATTACTTTTTTCGACCACGCTACAGCCGCGAAGTATAGCAGGCCAAGCTATATCTGTCAAAAGTCGGCGAGGATGGTTCCTGCTGCGGGAAATATGATTCATTTACAAGATTCGACAAAAAGTCCAAAATTGGAGCGAAAAGCCATTTCCGCTACGAGATGTGTTTTGTTTTCGAAAAATCGTCAATCCAGTCGGCGGAGTTCTTCGGCGACCCCATAGGAGCGATGACAAGTGCGATGATTTGACCTTGCGGAGGGAATCTACAGCAGTGCTCCTCGCTATAGAGTGTGATTATTTTTTTTTGGGGTCATAGCTCTGTGGATGTGTAAATACAGATTTTGTTTTTCTCTTCTCTCTTTCGGACGGATTACTCATGCTAAAGGTAAAAGTTTTTTAAAAAGTAATAGTACTTTCTGGTGAAATGTCAAGTTAAATAGTTGAATTCTAAGAACAATTTAAATATTTTGTTGTGCTCTAATATATCTATTGTTCAAATATATTCTGTTGAAATCAATACAAAATGACGGAACCAGATAACTTAGATGATTCTTTAGCTACATCTGGAGCTGAGAATAATTTAACAATAATTTCTTTTGAAGAAACAGATTTTGGTGACATTAATTCTTGGTTACTCTATTTTGATAAAATATGTGAGGAAAAAAAGAAAGATGAGCTCTGGAAGCTGAAGAATGTAGCGCGCTTTTTAAAAGGAAAAGCCCTGTGGCTTTATGTTAAACATTCTCAAGAGGTAAAAACGTATCCAGAATTTGTCCAAATACTAAGAGAGAACTTTGTAGACCCAACTTTGACCACCTTCGGCGATTTTGTCAATTATAAATACAACACTGGGGATGATATAACGCAATATTTTCGGAAAAAAATGGAAATAGGTAAACAATTAAAATTAAGCCAGTCAATGATTTTGGAAGGACTGACTGACGGGCTACCGACAGATTTAAAAGTCCTAATGACAATGAAAGAACCGTTGGACCCTATTACTTGGCTAAATCAGGCCCATAAATTAATCAAGATTAAGGGGCATCAAAATGAAAATCCCAAGTTTATTACTCCTCGCGTTGAAAACGTCCAAAATTATAATCAAAATCTTAATTTTCAACACCAAAATCCGAGAGCTACTAGTCGTCCAAACTTTTATCACTATCCGAGGAATAATAATTATCGACCAAGTAATTTTCAAAGGCTTCAGGGTCCTAATAATTCTTACAATAATTACAGACCTAGATTTTCCAGCCATCATACTAGTAACAGTTATAATAATTTACCTCCATCCCCATGTAGATTTTGTACACAGAGAGGAATACAAAACGCATATCACTGGTTTCAAGTGTGTCCTTTTAGACAAGAAAGATTTGAAATAGATGGGGTATCCCAGGTTGAAACTAATCAAAATTCCACAAATGTTTCTAATATTTGACAATTAAGGGTCCTGGGATTCCTGTCAGACCTAGAAACCGTAGAATGTGTAATTGACACGGGAGCAACATTATCCCTTATTTCCGAAAAAACAGCGAAAAAATTAAATTTAAAAACTCAACAGATAAAAGGAATCTCAGTAACACAAACAAAAGGAAACTTTTTTCTAAACAAAATATGTAAAGTATGTATGAAAATTGGTAAAATTACAAGACAAATTCAATTGTTTGTATTGAAAACTGATTTAGATTATATTATATTAGGTTTAAGTGAATGTAAACAATATAAGTTACAAATAGACTGTTGTAAATTGTTAATAACTCAAGAATCTCAAATCATTTCAAATTATGTGAGTACTGGTATTGATACTTCACTACACATGCAAAGTGACGAAATACCTTTTAAAAATGATAATGTCACAATATCCCGAACTCTGAAAACTGACCACCTAAGAACATATAGTTGTAACAATGATGAAAATTCTATGCATGTTGGTAACACTTTTGTAAAACAAATTGAGACAAGCTCTCAAAATCAAAATTATGTAAAAGGTAATTATGCAAAAAATAATGAAAGTGCATTAGATAAATTAATACATGAATATGCAAATGTGTTTTCAAAGCATAAGTACGATGTAGGCAAAATTAATATCGAACCGCAAAGAATTAGATTAACTTCGGACCTCCCTGTGTCTTTAAGACCTTATAGAACTTCCATTAAAGAAGAAGAAGAAATTAAAAATCAAATTGATCAATTGCTAAGTGCTGGAATAATTAAAGAGAGTTGTAGCCCATATTCAGCACCAGTCACCTTAGTATTAAAACGTGAGGAAGGCAAAAAAACAAGATTATGTATCGATTTTCGAAAGTTAAATGCTATAGTCAAAACAGATTCAGAACCCCTCCCGAGAATTGATGTTTTGTTAGATAAATTAAATAAAGCAAAAGTTTTTTCCACAATCGACCTAAGATCGGGATTTTGGCATATACCTATTCACCCCGACGATACTGAAAAATTAGCTTTTAGCACAAATTTCGGACTTTATGAATGGTTACGACTCCCTTTTGGGTACAAAAATGCGCCCGCAATATTTAATAGGACCATTAGAAGAATATTGAATAAAAATAAAATTCAATTCGCGTGCAGTTACTTTGACGACATAATTGTATATTCATCCTCTAAAGAAAAGCACTTAGAACATTTGAGAATATTGTTTGAAGTCTTTACTAGAGAAAATATTAAATTAAATCAAAGTAAATGTGTATTTGCAAAAGATAAGATTAATTTTTTAGGCTATGAAATTAAAAATGGTACAATCATTCCTGATAACCAAAATATTGAAAGTATAAAAAAGTTGAAGTACCCAACCAATGTAAAAGAATTACAGAGAGTCCTAGGAAGTGTCAATGTTTATCATAAATTTATACCAAATTATGCCCAACTGAGAAATCCTTTAAACAAATTATTGAAGAAAGATGTTAAATGGGACTGGAGTGACCAATGTCAACAAGCTTTTGATGAACTGAAGAAAATTTTAACTTCCAAACCTGTTTTACAACTGTATGATGCTAACAAACCCTGCCATGTGTATGTTGACGCGTCGCAAACTGCTGTTGGAGCTGTTTTGAAACAACCAGACGAAAATAATATACTTCACCCTGTTTCGTATCACTCTAGAACTTTAAAAGATTACGAAAAAAATTACGCGATCACGGAATTAGAATGTTTGGCTATTGTTGATGCTCTAGACAAATTTTACTATTATCTCCACGGACAAAAATTTGTAATTCATACGGACCATGCGGCTCTTGTTTGGCTTAAAAGTGTGAAAAATTTAAAGGGTAGATTGTTCCGTTGGTCCCTTAAACTCAGCATGTTTGATTACGATGTAAAATACCAAAAAGGCTCAGCAAACGTTGAAGCCGATATGCTTTCTAGACATCCTATTTCCCAACATCTCCAACACAGTGTGCATTTACTTGATAGTGAAGAAATTATTAGACAACAAAAATTAGATAATGTGTGTGGGAAAAATTATATGGAAAGAAATGATATGATTGTAATGAAGAAAAAGAATGTTTTTAAAATTGTTGTACCAAAATCCTTAAGATTGAAATTGTTAACTGAAACTCACGAGAAATTTGGTCACCCTGGTGTACAAATTATGCTTAGTTTAATTACCCCTCAATACTATTGGCCTTATATTAGTGAAGACATTGGAAATTATGTAAAGCATTGTCATACATGCCAAATTAATAAGAAGAAAAAGACAAAAAAATTTGGACTTATGCAAGAAGTACCCCCTACGGACAAACCCTTTGAATGTCTTTCTATCGATACGGTTGGAGGGTTTAATTATTATAATTCTACAAAAAAATACTTACACATAGTAATTGACCATGCAACAAGATACGTCTGGGCATTTCCCTCTAAAAGTGTTACTACCGAGACCTATGCTAACTGTTTAACTCAGATATTCAAAATTCAAGTCCCAGAAAAAATCCTTAGTGACCGAAATGCGGCTTTTACTTCATCTAGATTTAGAAGATTTCTTCAAAATTATAATGTAAAACAACTTTTAACTACTGCTCACCATCCCCAAACTAATGGCAAAGTGGAGCGTGTAAATCAAACAATAGTTAGTCGATTAAAATGTAAAGTAAATTCTACTTCCACTAAAATACCTTGGACTAAAATACTAGAACAAGTTATTATTGAATACAATAATTCTCCTCATACCGTAACAAAATTTACCCCTGCCTACTTATTATTTGGTAATCTTCCGTTTGAATCTCCTATTAATCAAAATACTTACCCTCCATTAGACGTAGCTAGAAAATTGGCCAAAGAACGAACTATTGAATATCATAAAAGAAATAAAAGTAGATATGACACTAAATTTATAGACGTTAAATTTCAACCTGGTGACTTAGTCCTTTTTGAAGAATTTGAGTTCCCTAACACGCGTAAACTGACTTCACCCTTTTCAGGTCCATATCAAATTGTAAACAAATTGTCAGAAGTTAATTATGAAATAGATAAAGAAAATTATCAAACAAAAAAATCGACAGAGATTGTCCATGCTTCCAAATTGAGATTTTATTATGCACCGGGAAATTTTAAACTACACCATGAATAATGTTTCTAGATATGTGATAATTGTATAAAAAGATGATTATGGTTGTTTTTCTAATTTGATTTATAATATTGAAGAAGTGGTTATACTTGTACATATCTGCTGGTTTATTATTGTTCACAGTGTTAAAATATAATAATACTATATTTTTTTTCATATTTATTGTTTGTAAAAGAAAATCATTTCAATATTGATAATAATTGATTGAATTTGATTTTAAAGTTCATGTTGAAATTCAGTGACAATATTGAAAAATCTTAAAATTTCAAATTGATACTGATATTGTATTAGTGATTTACGATGTTGTGATTTGATTTATAAATTTTGTTATATAACTTGTCCTAAAATATAATAACATTTTTATTATGTAATCAGATTTAATTATTTAATCAGATTGTGTATTCCTAACTCATACAACTTAATAACAGTTTCGGTCTGAACTGAATCGATTACTGTGCAAAAATTGTTTTGATGGTTCTTCTAGAGCTGAAAGTGAGTCATGACAGGACGCTGCTGAACCCTATTCTATGCAGAGGGTCTAACAGATGTGACGACACGTGTGACTTGAACTTTGTTTTGATTCTTCTGCTGAGTGTGGTTTTGATTTGAAGAACTGATAACGAGTTACGATATACAAAATAATATTCTGATGTTTTTTTTTATGCTACATTTCTGTTCATATTTTCTATTTAGTCAATTTGTATTTCATCATTTTTGAGTTTTGCTTTTTATTAATTGAGTTGTATATAACGAATAATACCTTTGAAGTTTTTGTCTTACGTCTAAACTTAATTTTGAGAACTTTAATATTTTAATTTTGAATATAATGATTTTGAGGTTCTTGTTTTATAGAACTGAATGTCATAAAATATTTGATTTAAAGTATTCTAGTGCTATATATTTTTACATATTCATATTCATATTAATATTATTTTTGTTACATTTTGCGTATTACATCTTATGTTTATTTTCATGTTTCATAATAACTCTTATATTCAGTAATATTTCAAATAAATTCCTAATATTTACATAATGTTTTACAATTAATATCTTTAGAATTTCCATGTTCATATGAAGTATATTTTTATTTTATAGTACTCTGTTCTCATGTTATATTTTGTATACTATTTTTATAATTTCATTGTAATTTTATATTTTTGGGGACACTAACACTAACAATCCTACAGCAATTAACCCACTAAGTTTCCAGCTCACTATCTGGAATGTCTTGGGGTCGAGGCGCCCGGCTTCAAGCCTTTTCAGATGGGGGGGATATTCTGTAATGTAAAAACTTAACGCTTTAATCCTAAACTAAAATTACTAACACCTTTATTAAAAAACCACCAAATCCGCAATTTCTTCATCTTTTTAGTGGCCTTTCGGCGTTAAACTCTTTTGTTTCCTTCCTGTTGGCGAGCTTAACTCGCCAACCTACTTAAAAGCACTTATAACAAATTCTTTTCTCAAGTGGTTAGCGTCCCCGAGGTTATATAAGGCTGCGCGACAACCCTTTGTAGAAGTTTTGCTCTGTCTGCTGTCTAATAAACATGTATAAAATTTATCCTGGATCTTCGTATTACTTTTTTCGACCACGCTACAGCCGCGAAGTATAGAAGGCCAAGCTATACATCATATATATATATATATATATATATATATGTATATATACATATATATGTATATATATGTATTTATTGTTTGTATATATATATATGTTTATATTTAATATATCAAAATTATTACGGTAAAATATCTATCTACAATTCTTCTTTTTTGTTCTATTCTTATAATTTAGCAGTAGAATTCAGATTTGAAGGAGTGTTCGACATTAAATTGTTTTTAGCCAGTCTTAGCCAAACGATGGAATTTATGCTGGCTTCAGTACCAGATTTTTCGAATCCCACATATTATGTTCGTAGACGTTCGGAATCGGAAACTGCATCCCTTATTAGCTCGTGTTGCAAAAAAGTAGACCGTAGCATAGACCAAATATATTAGAATAAATGATATTTTTGTCCAAACGCATTTCAGATTTAAAAAAAATAAATATTTTTAATGTCTAAATTGTTGCATAACATGACTAACCTGCTGTTCTTGGGAAAAAAATATGCGTGACTTGCTGTTAACAAATATAAGTGTGTTTTTGTGATCAGTCAGTGCTTTGCTGTTGTCGTTGTAGACGTACAGTTTTGTCTTAAATATGTTAAATTTAATTATTTAATAATATTGAAAGACTTATTCATTGCTAATAATATGGCAGTTCAAAATAATAGATAATTATATTTGTAACGGCGATAACAATTTTTACATTCAGACATGCCATAATTCTCTGGAGTTTTAAATAAAATTTTATAACGTAAATACTCAGATTTTGAAAATAAAAAAATTACATAAAAGATTACAATTCTGATTAAATACAAAAGTTTTGTTAAAACAAAATGCTGATATATCTTTTTACACAGCATGTTAAAAATTTTCAGTACTTAAAACCGAACTGAATTTAGGTCAAATTTGTTAGACTAAATCATTTCCTTGATATTAAAAAATGGAAATTTGATTCAGGGTCAATGTTGTAAAGGAAACATTGTTCTGAATATCATGTTTTAGTGCTAAAAAAATTCACTCATAAATTTTTAAATGCATAATTTTTAATTTCCTTTACAGTTTTCACTGTGTAAATATTTAATTTTAAATATATAAACAATATATATGTATTTATTGTAATCTGTAATTAGCATGTTTAAAATTTCAAAAGTTTGTTCCTGACACAAGTCTGAGTTGGCATTCTGCATTTAAAATAAAATAAAAATATTCTTCGTCAATTAACAGGAGAAGTAGTTATTTTCATTGCAGGCATGAAAAGATTTTGAACTCAAGATAAAAAATATTTCGTAAAATATTATTTTTTTGATGAAACTGATACATCTTCAATATAAACAAACGTGCTTTTGTTTATTGTGTGAAGCTATTTCTATGAGAAATATTTTTACTGTATATTTTTAATTAAATCTAATTATTGGTATGTGAAAACAAGTAAAAAATTTTAATCTACATCATATTTATTTTATATATTCATACAAGAAATTTTTATTATTCTTATAAAAAATATATATATTAAATTTTTAAAAAAATCCTATTTTAATAAAATAATTTTGTTATATTCATGCTTATTACATAAAAAAATAAACAATATGCTATGAATGTTTATTTTTTTTTTTAATGTATAAATGTAAAATAAATATTATATATTTGTTGATATGTTATATAAATTCGTTTTATTATTATAATTTATGAATTTTGATTTATAAACATATTAGGACAAAATCTTTAAATTGTAATTTTTTGTTTCAATGTTGTATCACGAGCTTAGTGACTTCATTTGAATATTTATTTTAGATTTTTTAACAATAAATTTTAAAACTAAAAAATGTAAAAAAAAATTTTTGTTAATATTTTCTCTTAATGTTAGATTTTTTACATAATAATTCAGTGCTGTAAATGATTATTTATTTTATCTGTTGAAAATAAATTTATTTTTTATTTCTAAAACGAATATGTTTTATTATAAGAATTAATAATGGAATCATTAAGTTAAGTTTTAGACATAAAAAATAATAAAATGAGATATTTTTAGTTTTTTTTATAATAAAATACTATATTCTATATATTATATATATATACATACATATATATATATATATGTATATATATGTGTTGTTGCATGCCCCCGTGGTCAGCAGCGCTAGACCAGGTCCATGAGACTGTGCACCTTTAGAAAGTCCAGCACCATGAGTGGGTCCTTAGTCAGGTCACTCACGGAGAATCCTAAACATTCGAGAATGTGTTCAGGCGAAGCCTGTTCTATTGAGCACTTGTTGCAAATTTCGAAACTCTTCAATCCTTCAGAAAACCTTAGAGTTCTAAGGTGGCCACTTCGAAATCGGGAAAGAGTAGTTTGTTCCTGACGATTGAAGCCAGTTGCCAGGGATCCTCCAGGTCGTGAACACTGATACCAGTGATGCTTTGGCGGGTCAATCCAAGTGTTAGAATTATTGTGTTTGATCTTTGAATGAATCTCTAGGAAGGTTAGGCGCCGACGGCATGTAGGTCTCTTCAGCGCCAGCCTTGGCCAAAGAGTCCGCGATCTCATTTCCCTCAAGATCGACGTGGGAGGGGATCCACTGTATATGAATGTCATGGGAAGTAGAAATTCTTTTCATCTTATTAAGTATTGAAACTCCAGTATTGTCTCTTACATTGTGCCAACTGGCTAAGTGCTGTATCGCACTTCTGCTATCAGACAGGATCCAGATCTCAGTTCCCTGGGGGACAGACTCCAGGGAATCTAGGGCTTCATCTATGGCAATTAGCTCACTGCGGAAAACCGAGCAGTTATCAGGATTTCTCCTTTGGATCTTCAAGACAATATTTTGTGATCTGATGTAGACTCCACTGCCTGAGTGATTACTTTGGTCTTTACTACCATCCGTGTAAGCCTGTATGGCATCAATTGGTATTTCTCCAATTCTCTCAAGAGCAATTTGTTTGAGGTAGGCAGGAATATCTGTTTGTTTATTCACTTGTACTTGTAAGTCAGGATGGAAGAAGACATGAGCAAGATCGTCTGATGGATCAAGACATTGTTTCAGATAATGGGGTTCCACAGCTTCATTGATTAGACTAAGGGTGGTTATTTGGCTGAAAGGGCTGTTTCTCTTGAGTCTCTGGCTAAAACGCCAGTTTTTGAAATAGGAAGAAGTGCGATTTTGAGAACCTAGAGCGTTGAGTTTGTTGTAGTATTTTGTTAGGCATGCGTGTCTTCTGAGGCTCAAAGGTTGCAGATCAGCCTCAAATAGCACAATATTTCTAGGACAAGAATTTCTTAGGCCTGTGATAATCCGGGCCGCGCTGAGTTGGACCATTTCAAGTTTCTGAAGATGTATCAGAGGCACAACATAATGGAATTCCATATTCTAAGATAGGTCTAATTAGTGAGATATACGTGCTTCTGAAGTGCAAGCGTTAGAGCAATCGCGCCCTGAGATGTACCTCAAAATGTTGAGCCGTTTTCTTGCCTTTAACACGAGATGATCAATATGCTTGTTTCCCAGAATCTCCGGGTCTAGCACGAATCCTAGGTATTTTGGATGTTTATTCACTATCAGTGGCTGATTATTCAAAAGGATATTGGGTTGGAAATTATAAAGCTTTCTGTTGGTAGTGAAAAAGCCAACCGAGGATTTAGTTGGGTTAAAACACAGTTTATGTTCCTCAGAGAAATCCCGAATATCCTCAAGTACAAGATTAATGTCTCTCTCTAGTCTCCTCACGTCATTATCAGATTTCCAAAGGACAATATCATCCGCGAAAGCGCCAACCTCACATTTTAACTGGATAATTCTCTCAATACCTGACAGGTAAAAGTGAGAACAAAGTAGGACTCAGAACTGATCCTGAGGTACTCCCTGAAAGATCCTAAAACTCTTGGAAAGGGAATCATTATACTTCACTCTGATACATCTATTTCTAAGAAAATCGTAAATCCAGGGAAGGGCCTTTCCACCGATACCAAAGCCCTTAAAAAGTTTTATAACGAGTAAGTTATTCCACACTCTGTCAAAGGCTTTGGACAAGTCCAGGAAAACTGCAACAGTGTGGTTAGTGGGTTTCTTGTTGTGGGCATCTCTTATTCTCTGGCAGAAGTAAAGCAGTTGGTCCGAAGTGCAATGTCCCTCTCTGAAACCATACTGCTCCTCAGGGAGAAGAGAAAGGGCATGTAGGTGAAAGTTGAGTCTTCTGAGAATCATTTTTTCCATAATTTGCACACTATACTGGTTAAAGCGATCGGTCTGAAGCTCTCAGTGTTGCTGTCAGGTTTGCCAGGTTTTTTGAAAGGAATGACCGTCGCTCTCTCCAGTCTTGAGGAAGTTTTCCCTTGTTCCATGAACAATTTATAAAATCTAGGAGCCTTTGTCTTCCAATCGGGCTAAGTTTGTCTATCATTTGACCGTGGATACCATCTGGTCCAGGGGATTTATTTAGATTAGTGTCCTTTATTGCAGCTTCGAGTTCGCTCACATTGAAAACTTTACTGAAGATGCAAGTTTCACTTTGAATATGGCTGCGGCAGCCATGGACAATATTACTAGCCCTGGTTTTAACAATAACATCTTCAACAGTGAAGTCCAGCTTACTTATTTTCTGATAATGCAGGCCTAATAAATTGGCCGCTTCCTTATCATTTTGAGCTAAATCTCCATTTTCATCCTGAATTGAATTACTTTGTTCTGCCTGAGGTTGTTCATTACTGATATTTTTAACCAGTTTCCATAGTTTTCCATTAGAAGTTCTTGAGTCAAGACTTGAACACAATTCCCTCCATTTGTCTTGTTTAATCTGTGTATAAAGTCTTTTAATTTTTGCGTTGATTTTATTTATTTCGACTCTTGCAAGATTGCTGTTGCCTGTATCCTTGGTTTCATAGATTCTTTTTCGTTCCTCTAGTAGAGGTTGTAGCAAAGGTGATTTACAAGTTAAGTAAGGTTTCTTTTTCTTCAGCTGACCTCTTGGAATACATTTCCTGGCAGCTTTTAAGAGCATATCTTTAAAAGAACTCCAGTTCATTTCAACACAGTCACCTAGAGGTTTCATCCTTATCTCATTGTCAATTAACTCTGCGTAGTGCTTCCAGTCCGCTTTCTTAAAGATCCATTGTTTGATTTTACTGGTGGGTACTAGTTGTCTCTTTTTTAGTTCAATTAAAACAGGACGGTGGTCAACCCCCAGGTCTTCTAAGACAGTCCATCTATTAGATAAGACTTTCTTTCATCAAAAATGCGTCCTTCATTTCTGAGGCTGTCTGACGACTAGAACAAAAAAAGAACTGGTCTATATATTTCGCCATATTTGGTGATAGAGGAGCAGACCAGTTTTTTGCCACGGGCGCTAAAGGGCCTGTACATTAGTACTGAAATTCTTCCGATGTGATAGAATCCCACCTAATCTGCGGTCTCATTAGCCGTCGTGTGCAAAACAGTAGACCGTAGAGCTCCAAATTCATTCATTCTGAATATATGATAGAAAAAATGCTGCTATATATTTTCTCCTTATATTTGGTGATAGGGGCGCAGACCAGTTTTTTGCCACGGGCGCTAAAGGCCCTGTACATTAGTACTGAAATTCTTCCGATGTGATAGAATCCCACCTATTCTTCGGTCTCATTAGCCGTCGTGTGCAAAACAGTAGACCGCATAGCTCCAAATTCATTCATTCTGAATATATGATAGAAAAAAATCCTGTTATATATTTTCTCCCACTATATGGTGATAGGGACACAGACCAGTTTTTTGCCACGGGCGCTAAAGGGCCTGTACATTAGTACTGAAATTCTTCCGATGTGATAGAATCCCACCTAATCTGCGGTCTCATTAGCCGTCGTGTGCAAAACAGTAGACCGTAGAGCTCCAAATTCATTCATTCTGAATATATGATACATAAAAATCCTATTATATATTTCCTCCCTATATTTGGTGATAGGGGAGCAGACCAGTTTTTTGCCACGGACGCGAAAGGCAATGGACATGAGTACTGAAATTCTTCTGATGTGATAGAATCCCACCTAATCTGCGGTCTCATTAGCCGTCGTGTGCAAAACAGTAGACCGTAGAGCTCCAAATTCATTCATTCTGAATATATGATAGAAAAAATGCTGCTATATATTTTCTCCCTATATTTGGTGATAGGGGCACAGACCAGTTTTTTGCCACGGGCGCTAAAGGGCCTGTACATTAGTACTGAAATTCTTCCGATGTGATAGAATCCCACCTAATCTGCGGTCTCATTAGCCGTCGTGTGCAAAACAGTAGACCGCAGAGCTCCAAATTCATTCATTCTGAATATATGATAGAAAAAAATCCTGTTATATATTTTCTCCCTATATATGGTGATAGGGGCACAGACCAGTTTGCCACGGGCGCTAAAGGCCTGTACATTAGTACTGAAATTCTTCCGATGTGATAGAATCCCACCTAATCTGCGGTCTCATTAGCCGTCGTGTGCAAAACAGTAGACCGCAGAGCTCCAAATTCATTCTGAATATATGATAGAAAAAAATCCTGTTATATATTTTCTCCCTATATTTGGTGATAGGGCCAGACCAGTTTTTTTTCACGGGCGCTAAAGGCCCTGTACATTAGTACTGAAATTCTTCCGATGTGATAGAATCCCACCTATTCTTCGGTCTCATTAGCCGTCGTGTGTAAAACAGTAGACCGTAGAGCTCCAAACCAAACCTAAACCGAACGATGGCCTGTTGTTATACTAACCAGTTTTTGTTAATCCCATGGCATGGATGTTCGTATTTATCGGCTTAGCTGTATGTCTCATTAGCCCTCGGTTGCAAAAAGTAGACCGTAGCACTCCAAAAACCAAAGACCAAACTAATATTTATCCATAACTTGTTGTCAATGGATAATTTTTAGCTTAGTCTTTTTATTAGCGTGTTAAAAATACAGCTACAAAATACAGCAAGAAAATAACGTAGAGACTTAAACTGAAAGAGAGTATGTAAGAGTTAAGGGTTAAACCGTTTTCGAGTGAGAAACGTCGAACGCTCGCTGGGTGCTTTCGTTAGATAAGCAAACCGCGCGATCTCCCAGGGCCGAAAGCCATTTGAGCTACGGCCACTCATAAAATCTTCTAAATCACCGGTTAAAACCGCGAAAGCTGCGAATAATGCTCCAGATCTGATTTAGTGCCTCCAGAATAGCGCATATTCGGCGGGGCCTTTCCGGGTGTGGAGAAGGGGGCACTTCAGATGAATGGAGCACTCATGATCTCCAGACGCACGTGGGGTTCGATATATGAAAATAGCGATTCTTATTACTCCATCGCGGAGTTTTCTGGGGGGCTCTTTAAAAAGCTTACGATGCCTTCATGGTAGATTGTTTTCCGAGTTTTAATTTCTGAAACGTATTCAAACTTTTCAAAATAATTTGAACCCTTACGTTCATCTATATGTCAAGTAACGCTTTTAATTTAAGGTATCCGTGTACATTCGGAGAACTTTTTTCTTTAAACATAGAAACTAATTCATGTTTTTACATTTTTAGGTTTATTTTTTTATATTATCATAGAGAATTGCACTTCAAAAATTTATTCCTGGAGAAGTTTTTACAAAATTTCTAATAAATAAAGAAAATTTAGTAAAAAAAATCGGATTTTTTCAAAAGATCTAATTTTTTAATAAATTAATTATATCAATATTTTTTGATGCAACACATATCTTATACACTGGACTAGTAATCACTTAAATTCTTTGCTTAATTTACATTTGGTAAAAAGTTTTAGTCCTTCAAAATCCTACACATTGAATTTTTAACGAATTT
Organism: Pardosa pseudoannulata; assembly: GCA_032207245.1. Classification (NCBI taxonomy): domain Eukaryota; kingdom Metazoa; phylum Arthropoda; class Arachnida; order Araneae; family Lycosidae; genus Pardosa; species Pardosa pseudoannulata. The sequence goes on along the minus strand of JAGEOH010000779.1, from coordinate 10,253 downwards.
TCATTACTTTTATATCTAACTATGAGTGTAACATCATTAAAAATCATTCAAATATAAAGCTTTTAGGTCATTCACTAGTAAATATTATCAAAAGCATTCATAATAATTTTCAACAAAATATTTTAAGAAATTTTTGAGAAATCACATTTCAAGTTTCAACATTTTATTAAAAATACCGATCTGAGAAAAACGCATTTGAAGTTTATGAAACCAACTTTAACTATTAAAAAATTAAAATACGTGTTTAAAATTCCCCACACTTTCTTGCTTCAAAACTTTCTAATTGCCATGTTGCTAATTATTAAAAATACTAGAAAAATGATTAAACTAATCTTCACGAAAATTTAAAATGTTTTGTCCAAAAAATGCTCTTTAAAAGGCTTTCAAATCACAACTTCCGGTTCCGAAGTCGCTACTTCCGTTTTGTTTTTACAGTTTCAGCGATGTTTAAACAATCGTAACTTTTCTTTAAAATGCCGTAGAGACAATAACAAAGACAGATTTAGAAGCCTAAAAGTTGAAATTTTACAAGAGAGAAATAAGAAAAATTATGATTTTTGGCAAAAAATGACATTTTCAACGTAGACGGATACCTTAAGAAATAAAAAAAAAATTTAAAAAAAATTTCTTTGAAAAATTTTATTTTCAATGGCATCTTATATTCTAAATTATCATTTTCACGAGAAATAAATTTTAAAACATAATGATAACCGGCGTAATATAGTAAGATTTACAAAAATTTTAGGGGGCTATCACCTTTAAACAGAGCCGAACGGTGGCCGAATGGTTAGGGTGCTGTCCTTTGGAACAGGAGTACGTGGGTTCGAATCACACTATGGCATGGATGTTTGTAGCCGTTCGGAATCGGCTTTAAGCGGTAGGTCCCCGTTTCATTAGCCCTCGTGTTGCAAAAAATTGACCGTAGCACTCCAAAACCAAACCAAACCTTTAAACAGAATATAAATTTAAGCAGAAGATATTTTTCTTATTTTTCACTTTATCGTATCTTTAATAATCATCTTAAATACATGGGATTTTCGGGATTTTTTTCTCTATTTTTATTGAATTATTTTTACCAAATTTACTTTGTTTCTAAAAAATAAAAAAAAAATTATATAAAGTGAAAAGTGAGACATCTTTTTCAAAAATTTATAATTCCTTTCTGACATATTGCGAGCAGATTTACAACAGAAAGTGAGTTAATTAATAAATTTTGCTTTTCTTGCAACAATAATTATTAGGTATAATTCTGTATCTATTTAAAATTTTGTAAAATATGAAAAATATTACACCAGGGGATTAAATTTTCTAAAAAAGCTAAAATAATGTGTAAAAATTTCATTTCAAATATTATAAATATTTAGTGAGTTGTGCAGGTATCAAGGCAGTAAAGGTGACGAATTACATTAACAATAACAATTTATTTAAATAACAAAACTTAAATAATGAATAAACAAGAATATGCATGTAAGAGTATGCATGTACAAGTAACACTTTTCGTGTGCCGAAGTATATATAGCGAAGAAACATTTGCATAAAGATCGAAGATCATGTACGGTTACGGTTCACGAGGAAGCCTGTGGAGATTGCGATTTGCGATTGCTACGCTATTCATCCCCACAAATACTTAATTAAATAAGCAACAACGAAAAGAGTAAGTGGATTTTCATTGTAGATCTACAATACATTTAGTGTGTAAATTTGAAATTAATACATGTAATAGTTTTTTTTTAATTACACTGCAAGTTTAAAAAACACCATTTTGAGGAAAATGCATTTAAAATGAGCACCAGATGTTGTCCACTAGTTAACCGCATGATTATTAACGTGTCTATAAATATAGTTACAAATTCGATCGTTTTAACTTTCGTCGGATTACATTTTAAATTTATTTGCATTTGCATTTACAGCTATGTACCTTAAGTTTTCGTTTTAAAACAAAATATACAATACTAGGTTGGTTGTATTTTTTTTATTATTTTGAGACAAAATATAAACAAAAACAGATAAAATCATTTCTTTTGTATCCATACAGGCAGAAGTTCGTGGGTTTGAATCCCACGATGGCATGGATGTTCGTAGCCGTTCGGAATCGGCTTTAAACAGTAGGTCCCGGTATCATTAGCCCTCGTGTTACAAAAAGTAGACCGTAGCACTCCAAAACCAAACGATACAGGCAGAAAAATATTCGTCTGCTGCAAATATAAAAATTGTATGAGCTTTTTTACGGTAGAATAATTGGCAGCTCTTTAATAAATTGTTTTCAAAATTTTTAATGTAGCCTCCACATTATGACCAATTGTTCACCACTTCCTGATGGTGAACTTGAAAGATGGTTGACGGGTTGCATTCCCACGCTGGGCCACTAAATGAACCGAGAGCATGGATTTAATAGGGCCTACTGCGCACATTAATTGAGCATCTGGCTGCCTTTGATCCTTGGAGAAAAACTGCGTCCGAAGTCATCTTCCACCATGGCCGTTTTATCGTCTGTCATTGTCGACATTGATAAGCCATACCCCCTCCAGAAGGAGGTAATGGCTTGCAGTGGACCTTAGTGTGAAGAGGCCTTAAAAAAAGAATTGCAAATTTAACTTTCGTCTAATTACATTTTAAATTTATTTGCATTTGCATTTACAGCTATATGCATTTTAAGTTTGCGTTTTAAAACAAAATATACAATACTAAGTTGGTTGTATGGACTTTTTCAAACTTAAAGGATATTTTTTTTTATCCTGAGACAAAATGTATAAAAAAATAATTAAAATTATTTCTTTTGTATCTATACAGGCAGAAAAAAATCGTCTGCTGCAAATATAAAAATTGTATGTTCTTTTTTACCATTAAACGATTGGCAACTCTTTAATAAATTGTTTGAAATTTTTTTAATATATCGTCTGTTTTCATACTCTGCTTTCGTAGGTGACAGAAGAAAAGAAAATTAGAATTTAGAATTAGGATCAAACATCGGTATAGGTTACTATTTATTAGTCGTTGTTTATTGCTATTCTTCTGTGTTCTATTTTAATTTTTTCCATTATATTTTTTCCGTTAAATCAATGTTGCAAAATCCAGTCGAGTGATTTTTTTTTAGAATGGATGTCTACATGTTGTTCTATGTTCTTGTAACGTATGGAATCTCTTCCAGTTCGTTAATTCCTGCTTTTCTAGGGAAGCGCCGGGAAAAACGGAACAGACGGTATTCCTGGAGCAGCAGTAAGTTCACATAAAAAACCTCGTCGTTCGTTTAAGTTGCTTGTGGGTATTATTCTGTAATAACAGTCCTGCTTTGCCATTTTAAAAACAGCTTTTCGTTTCCTCTGTTTTTTATTCTTTTTTATTTTTCTTTTCATCAGACTTCTGTTTTGTTTAACTGTTTTGATTTTATAATACATTTCAGCTTGGATTTTTTAATATAAGAGGACATGATACCGTTTCAAAAATTTAATGTGTGATATATTTGTACATAAGTACAAGCCTCCTTCTCTGTTTTATATTGAAAAATTTAATATATATTTCGACCAGTTCAAAATAGTTTTTACTAATTTCGCCTTGACGTTTGTACGACTTTCTAATCCCAAATATTGTTCCAGTTTTTCCCCTTCTCTTTTGTTTATTAAGAATTACAATAATTTCAGAATCTAAGCAAGAAGTTTTAGTGTTAGATTTGTAATTAAGCCGTATTTTATTTTGAAACTTTAAATATCTAGTTTTACCAGCACTGAACTAGTTTTGACTAATTTTTTCTTGACGTCTATACGATGTTCTAATCATAAGGTTAGGAAAAAACAAACTTTTTTCTAGTTTTTCCTTCCTCTCTCTGTTTTGTATATCTTTATTTATTTATTTATTTATTTATTTTTTATTTATTTTATTGTAAACAGTTACAGTTGATTCTAAATCTAAGCAACAAGTTTCAGTGCTATATTTGTACATAAGTACAAGCCCCCTTCTCTCTTTTATTTTGAAAATTTTAATATATATTTTGACTAGTTCAAAATAGTTTTGACTAATTTCGCCTTGACGCTTGTACCACGTTCTAATCCCAAATATTCTCCCCAGTTTTTTCCCGTTTTCCCTTTTGTTTATTAAGAATTACAATAATTTCTAAAACTAAACAACAAGTTCTAGTGTCCCATTTGTACGTAAGTACAAGTAGTATTTTATTTTGAAACTTTAAATATATATTTTGACCAGCATTGAACTAGTTTTGACTAATATCTTCTTGACGTCTATACGATGTTCTAATCATAAATTTAGGAAAAAGAAACCTTTTTTCTAGTTTTCCCTCCCTCTCTCTCTCTTTTGTATATCTTTTTTTTTTTTTTTTTTTTTTTTAACAGTTTCAATTGTTTCTAAATCTAAGCAACAAGTTTTAGTGCTACATTTGTACAAGCCCCTTCTCTCCTTTATTTTGACTTTTTTCATTTTTCTGGCAGGATTTCGAAAACTTCTTTTGTATACTCCTCTGGTAGAAAATTTAGAACTATTATTTTGAGCCAGTCAAAAAAAAAAATCAATATTTTGACATGTTGATATTGAATATCATGTCCCTTAAATTTTTTTTCCAAAAATATTTTTAACTCCTTAACGCAGTTCTTTTCACTTAAGTTCATCTCATTATTATGTTTTTTTTCCTTTGGATGAAATTTTACGAATATTTTTTAAGCTTCTTTATTTTGTCTTGATTTTTGTCTTGAGTATCTTAGTCGTATAATGAAATGATGTGATGTAAGATATGATATAATGATATGATATATGTTGTGAACTAGTATTGACTTATCTTCTCCTTGACGTTTGAACGATGTTCTAATCATAAGGTTGGAAAAAAAACTTTTTATCTAATTTTTCTTCCCTTTCTCTCTCTTTTATATATATGTTTTTTTTCTTTTTTGTTAACAGTTACAATTGTTTCTAAATCTCGGTAATATATTTTAGTGCAACATTTGTACAAAAGTACAAGCCCCCTTCTCTCTTTTATTTTGAAACTTTTAATATATATTTTGACCAGTTCAAAATAGTTTTGACTAATTTCGCCTTGACGTTTGTACGAGTTCATAAATATTTTTTTTCTTTTCCTTCTCTCTTTTGTTTATTAAAAATTACAATAAATTCCAAATCTAAGCAAGAAGTTTTAGTGTTAGATTTGTACTATAAGTACAGTAGTATCTTTATTTTGAAACTTTAAATATCTATTATAACCATTAACTAGTTTTGACTAATTTCTCCTTCACGTTTGAACGATGTTCTAATCATAAGGTTATAAAACCTTTTTTTTTTTCTATTTTTACTCCCTCTTCTCTCTTTGTATATCTTTTTTTTTTAAACAGTTACAATTGTTTCTAAATCTAAGCAACAAGTTTTACTGGTATATACATAAGTACAAGCCCTTCTCTCTTTTATTTTGAAAATTTTAATATATATTTGACCAGCTCAAATAGTTTTGATATTTGTACGACGTTCTAATCCCAAAATATTTTCAGTTTTTTTTTCCATTATCACTTTTGTTTATTAAGAATTTACAATAAATTTCCAAATCTAAGCAACAAGTTTTAGTGTTATATTTGTATTTAAGTACAAGCAGTTTTTATTTTGAAACTTTAAATATATATTTACCAGCCTGAACTAGTTTTGACTAATTTCTCTTGACATCTATACTATGTTCTATTCAAAAGGTTAGGAAAAAACCTTTTTTTATATTTTTTTCCTCCCTCTCTTTGTATATTTTTTTATTTTTTTATAAAGTTAGAATTGTTTCTAAATCTAAGCAACAAGTTTTAGTGCTTAAGTACAAGCCCTTTCCTCTCTTTTATTCACTTTTTTTAATATTTTTCGTTTCGAGGGGGATTCCCAAAAACCCCTTTTTGTGTACGTCACTGGTAGAAAAGTTGTACGATCATTTGAGCCAGCGAAAAAAATTCAATATTTTTTTGACATGTCGATGTTGGTATCATGTTTAAATTTTGACCCAAAAATATTTTTACATCTTTTTAACGTACGTTGTTTTTCTTTAAGTTCATTCATTATTATGTTTTTTTTTCCTTCGGATGAAATTTTTTTTTAACTTCTTTGCTTATTTTCTTACTGTCTTGAAATCTTATATGTTATATATTGAAATGATGTGATATAATGTTGTGTCATAACACTTTTTCAAAGGTGGTTTCAAATTTGTTTTTCTCAATTTCATGTTTTTTTATCCTTCCTTTTTGGTTATTCTTTAAACTCTTCCGGTATGATTTAATAGTGAAAAACTGTGCATGAAATAACCATTTAATTTTTATTTAAAAAACTTGTTTCATTTTACAATTCTTACAAATTCTTAATTAAAATCCACTTTTTACATAGTGTTAAATAATATCAGAAACAGTAAAATTAAGAAAATATCAAAGCAAAACATTAATAAGGTATACAGATAATAGTCTTCAAGCTGGTGGTACTTTTCAAAACAAAGTGCGAAGGAATTCTTAATTGTTTACACCGCCAAGTAGTCTCACTTTTAATTGGACTCTTGTAACACACACGGCATTTCTTAGTAGGTTTTTTTTATTCTGACTCATTAATTTGGCAACGACTTGTACCAAGTAAACAATATGCAATAGTGACTTGTGATTTTCACAAATGATAAAAGTGTTGCCAAATTCAGTACACTAGAAATTTTAAACTAAATTAATTATCATATTTAACAGTAACTTTAATCGCATGACGAGTGTAGCTCGTTATTGTGCGGTATGGAATGAAAAACTAATGACGAGCTAGACTCGTCATTTTACCGGAAGGGGTTAATAAAAATCCTGCTTTTTTCATTTTACCCTCTTTCTCGTTTCCTGTACTTTTACCTTTTTTTTCCTTTAACAAGTTTCCAGTTATTTTTAACTGTCCCCGTATTACAATAAAATGAGAATAAATCTTTCATTTTTTTTATATGTTATTCAAATCTTTTTACATCTGCTCAGTATATATTCAGTTTTTGCTTAAGTTTATACAATATTGGAATTGTTTTCCTGTAGATGAAATTTAACGATTTTTTTTTTTTACTTTTTTACTCATTTGATTCTACTTTTAATCCGATCTTTTACATTTCAAATATTGCTATGATGTGATGTAATATTGCGTCATGACACTTTTTCAAAATTGGTTTCAAAGTAAATACTTGTAAATAAACAATTTTTTTTCCTCTAACACTAAACATATCATAACCGGACAAATGTAGATGTAAAAAATGCAATGGGTAATGAATTTAAAAAAATTATTCTTTGTGTTAATATAGAGTTCATTTATTTATTTCCTTCCCAATATCCATATTTCATAAATTCAGTCAGAAAACATATATATGGTAGAAATAGGTATTATTAAGTGTTGGTATGCTTAGTATTAAGGGGATGGTGGACATTACAAAGTGTTTTACAAATTAACTCAGAATTTCGAAAATTTGTACTCATATAAATTGAATTATAAATGACCTAATCACATAATTTTTTTCAATTAACAATTTGAGTAATAAATTTTTATAGAATTTTCGTTCATTTTTTAATGGCACCTTGAAAGTTCATTATTCACAGATTCCTACAAAATGTTTACTAAACATTTCGAAGCTTTGAAAGGCCTATTGTTTCGTAGAATAAGAATTTTGTTAACTTGCAGGCGAAAAATTTAGAAAATCATAAGGAAAAATGGTACTGTGACTGTTTTATTTTATATTTTTACTATAAAATTCCTTTGTTTTAAATACATCGCTATCTCTATTTGTGTAAAATATTCCGTACTTTATTTTCTTTATAAAAATTTTTAGTTTAAAGAAGTATCGCAAATACTTCAATTATTGTTTTCTTATATTTACTTTGCTTAAAATTTTAAAAGGTATTATAACGTAGTTTATTAATTTATCTTTCTAGTTATAGTTAAATTTTTATACAAAGAATAAATTAGAAACAAAATGGAACGAAATGATGTGATTTCAATATTCACTACTTTTAAAAACGTCATTTTTCACAATTCTAGATAGAACTATTTTGATAAATACAGCCAGACATCCGTTGATATGCAATTTTTCTTACAATTTTAATCAAGTTTTTATGAGTTTTGTTACCGTTTATATAGTATTGTTTTATCATTATAATACGTAATTCGGTACTAATTTATTTTAGCGCCTTGCGTTTTGTTTGATTATTTTTTGTAGTTTATGCCAAATTTTATTTTACGAAATTTTTCATGATGAATTTATTAACTTTTCATTTTAAATATTGATTCAAATATTGATTCATTTTTCAATTTAAATATTGATTGAATAAATATTCAAGTTAAATATTGTTTTATCATTATAATACGTAATTCGATTCTAATTTATTTTAGCATTTAACGTTTTGTTTGATTATTTTTTGTAGTTTATGCCAAATTTTATTTTACGAAATTTTTCATGATGAATTTATTAACTTTTCATTTTAAATATTGATTCAAATATTGATTCACGTTTCATTTTAAATATTGATTGAATAAATATTCAAGTTAAATATTGTTTTATCATTATAATACGTAATTTGATTCTAATTTATTTTAGCATTTAACTTTTTGTTTCATTATTTTTTGTAGTTTATGCCAAATTTTATTTTATGAAATTTTTCATGATGAATTTATTAACTTTTGCTTTTAAATATTGATTCAAATATTGATTTACTTTTCATTTTAAATATTGATTGAATAAATATTCAAGTTAATTATTGTTTTATCATTATAATACGTAATACGATACTAATTTATTTTAGCATTTATCGTTTTGTGTGATTATATTTTTGTAGTTTATGCCAAATTATTTACGAAAATTTTCATGATGAATTTTATTAACTTTTTCATTTATATTATTTTACTTTATTTTTTAATATTAACGCAGTATAAATAATCGATTTTTCTTATTTCTATTTTCTCATACTAATTTATAAAGAATAATTTTCCTGATTAAATTATATTTTTCATACAGTTTTAAAAAACGCGTACGAAATTGCGGTATAGAAGACTTTGTACCAAGATATCTTGTCTCTAAGATATCGCACTAGATATCCAGAAATTACATCTATCATTTTCTTACTACCTTCTTTTCTTATTTTCAATAAGGAATACACAGTATTTAATATATTTAGTAATTCAGAAGTTAACTCTATACCAATATAAGTTTTCTATGTATATATATGCAATATATCAAAATTATTGCACTTTAATATTTCCTTAAAAACCTACTCGCTCTCTCATTCTAATATTAAAATCTTTTTTCCCGCCTCCAAATGACTTAATCAAAGGAGTGTCTTCGACTTAAAATTCTTTTGATTGTCCAAAATTTTTTGCCATATAGATGAAATTTTAGAATAAAATTAATTCAAACAGAAAAAATATCAAATTTTTCATAGTTCTCTCTTTTAAAAAATTAGTCAGCAATGAAGTAATAGTCTGTATAGGAAAACTACTAGATAGGGACTACTTTAATATTATAAGTTAGGATATCTACTTTAATTTTCTTGGTTCTAGTCACCTATTATCATCTACCGTCCCTATACAGACCACACGCATTATATATATAAATATATATATATAATATATATATATAAATATATATATATATAATATATTTATTATTGACATATAAGAATATAATATTTGTTTTTTTTTTGTGTGTAATATATCAAAATTATTTAACTTCAATATTATCTTAAAAACCTCCTCTCTCAATTGTATTTTATCTTTTCAAATCTATGTCCTAATCAAAGGAGTGTCTTCGACTTAAAATTCTTTCGATATATTCCAAAACTTTCTATCCTATAGATCTACATTTTCTGTCTATTCAATACGTTTTCAGCTGGTGCCGGCAAATGGTTCCGTTTTTCTGATCTCAACACTTACATTTGCTGATTAAGTTTTTTCTCCTTTGGGAACATTAATTTCTGCTTCTTCACTCTGTTTCGATATATTTTTTGTTTCCGTCTGTCATTTTAAAAAAGTCGTTTAAATGGGCATTTTATTACACCACACAGACGTCATGTTCATGCAGTGATAAAAAATTTTCCTCTGTTCTCAGTGCATGCCTCTTTTCAAGTAATTTGCTTACTTTATATTTAGGACTGTACCACCGCAGTATTTTAAACGGGCAACCGTGCATCTTCCTGGCATTGGACTAAGATGGCTATTGAGTTTTGCCATTTTGTGACTAGTTTTTGAACATGATCTATGTAACAGTTAGACGAGTAAGATAATTAAGGCCTAGCAGTTAA